>BPLR01020951.1:0-111632 GCA_021605095.1 Caerostris extrusa
CTACGTATTGCTGTCAAGCATCAGCTGGGCGCGGTCAGTACTTCTGGGTAGGTGACCACCTGGGAACACCGCGTGCCGTTGGCAAATTTGGGGACCTGAATCGCCGAGCGGTTCGGCGCTCGGAGCCAAGGTGTTCTCGGGTTCGAATCCCGTCGGTGCCATGGATGTTTGTAGGTTCGAATCCACTTTAAGCCTTAGGTCCCGGTCTCCTATGACTGTAAGAGCGTCACGGAGCCAAAAAGTCAGGCTTCTACCTATGGGTGCTCATCACAACAGAAACTGCTTCCTTCCCCTTCAATCATGAGTACGTATGGCTCGTGGGCTTGGCCAGCCAAGTGATAAGAAACAAATAACATATATAAAAATAGCATACAGTAATATAGCTTTTATGTCCTAAAAATAATTTATTAAAGGTTTCTTAGAGTTCCCATTCATGCTTGCTAAAAATAGATTTCAATAGTAATCTCAAAAATATTTGAAGTGTTGAAATGCATGCAGTGTTCTCCTGATAAAAAAGACTTCAATAATCCCTTTCTTTTGATAAAATGATGTTTAAAAAAGTATCGATTTTAATGTAGAAAAATTTAGTTGATGGAAGAAGTGCTCTTTTGTGAAACTGTCAACGCATTAATGTATATCAAGGGCCAGTGCTTACTACATGTCTCAATATTGTGGAAAAAAAGCATAATTTTGTGTTTTTATAAAGAAACTAAAATAAAGTATTTAAATAAAATTTTGTTTACGTATCTTACGCTATACATAATACGATAATGATGACAATGGTTCTTTAAAAACAAAAAATTCAAAACCTTTTCGAGAAATAAACTTCAACGAGGTTTACAGCACATAATCCAGCATGACAAGAATATAAAAATTGATAAGATTTTTTTCACTTTACTTGGGACAAGATAGTTTAAATCTTATTGTACTTATTATGCTTCTAAATTCATCATTGAATTTCTTAATCGATTAAAGCCATAGTCCTTAAGGAAATAGAAAGAAAAGGATAAAAGTTCAGCCAAATCAAAGAAAACTTTTTGAAAACTTGGCTTAAAAGTGAACAGTTGGAGTTCATATTAATGCTAAATCTGCATGGTTATTGGGCGAATTCCGTCATATTTGCTAACGTATCGATCTAATTAGAGCTCCAAAGTTATTAGTGAATGGAAATAGTTTACAGATTAGTATTCATTTAGCATCATCATTCGTCAGACATTTAGTATTAGCATCATTCACTGGAATTATTTTATTAAACAAGATCCAAGGGGGATCCATGGATCCTCCATCCATTTTATTATTATCCATATTCATTGAGTTCACAATCCATTGAAGAACAAAAATTAATATTTTGTATATCTAATTATACACCTAATATATTGAAATAGATTTCGAAAACTCTTACAGCTGCATGGAAGGAATTTTCTTTAAAAATGATCTTACAGTTGATAGAAAACCTTCTAAAGTTTTTAATTTAAAAAAAAAAGGCTTACATTTTCGAATTTTATTTATGAATACATTATTTATGTTTTAACCATTTCCGTACAAATTTTATACAGAAGCAACTGGTGTGTACAATTTTTTGGTTTAAAAAGCATATTTTCATATATAATGGTACTTATTTTTTTTCTAAATATCGGTAGACCTTATGTCCCACTTCAGATACAATTTAAACGCTGATTTCAAACGTAAAAATAAATTTTGCCTTTTTTATCAACTTATATATATATATAATTTGAGGATTCAAAGATAAGTCAAATTTCAGATATATTTTGAAGCTAATTTTAAATCAAAGTAATTTTAGATCTTTTGATCTTTTTAATAACAAAATTCAGTTCTATTTAAGTAGTTCACGATTAGAATGAATTTATTTTTAAAGTAGTAATACTTTTGAAAGTTTTGAATGTTTTTATTAAGATAAAATAATAAAATGAAAATAATTAATGGGAAAAAATTATTTTCCAATTTTTTTTAATATAATAAGTGCTCTATGTGGAAATCATTTGTTATATGAGTACTTCAATAAGATTTTACAAATTTTAGCAATTGATACCCCGACCTAATTAACAAAATTGCATTGGTAATTTAACATTTTATATAATACATGCTTTAAAAATATAAACCAGCTTTGTGACGATCATTAAGCTATGCCATCGAATAAAGAGCCTTCAATCTTTTCTTTGCTTCCTTTTTTTTCTCCCATATTTTCTCCCAGATTTGATTTTGCTTTACTAATAGTGTCAGTACTCTGACTTCGTGTTTGTCTTACGTAGAAACTGTGTCACAGCAAAAGGTGATCCAAACCAATACAGATCAGACACGCTCTTTTAATTTTGCGAAACTTGCTTTGCTTTGGCCCCGGTGTGGTGCGCAGGCGGTGAAATGGTATGAAGATTGATAGGAACTCCATAACCTCAAGCTCCCTTTAATGGATTATTTAATAATCAGCATAGTTCATATTTTTTATTGAATCACAGTATTATAATAGTTCAATTTATTCTACCATACTCGATCACTATATATGTCCTCTATACATATTGCAGCTTCAGATTGATATTCAATGTTTATATATCTATGTGAAGAATATCTACATTGGGGAACTAATACACAAGGTGAAAAAAGTTGTTTTCATTGTTTTTATGTTAATTTTTATGTCTTAAGAATAAACACAATGTATTTTCAAAAGTAATCTTTTATTTATTCTACGTAGTTAACTTTTGAGGGTTTTATTGAAAAGCATTGAAATGATATCATTTTTAACGCGATATTATTTTGACGATATCATTTTCATGCATTTCCTATACTAATATTGTGATGGAATCATTTATAAGTAGAAAACTAGTCCCTGAAATATAACAGAAAGTGTTAATTTATTTTTTTAAATTAAATTGCTGAAAGAAGATATAACTTTAAATAAAACCTATATTCATAAAAAAGCATTTTGTATAACTATTTGTTCTAATTTTTGTCTATATTAGTAAAATTTAGACTTATTGTTATTGAAATTCCTTTTATCAATTTTTGAAACATTTAATTTTTTCTCAATTTAAATATAAAGTCACAAGAAAATCCTTTAATATATTTTTTTTTCTTTCAGACTTTTTAAGCCTTCTCATATTTTTATATAATATTTGAATAATAATTGTTACCAATAATTTACAAAGGTCTTTCATTTTCATTATAGTCATTAATATATTAAGTATTTCAAATACAAGTAAGTAAAAGAGATGACTTTTATGATGCTTTTACAATCTATAAAAAGTCATGACGTTTTTATGTTACAGTTTACAAAGACAGGTCTTTAAAAAAAAATCAGTCAATAATTGAGGAAAATAAATTTTTAATTCCCAATAATGAATTAATTACTTTAAGATATTGAGTAATAAAAAGTCTATTGTATAAAAAGTAATTTTAAATGAATCGCACTATTAAAACTAGAAATTCATCGAAAAAATGAGTTAAAAGGGATAAAGAAGTCTTCTGATTTGTGTTATTCAATTGAGCCATCCGCCTAGCTCCCGCATCGCAAACAGCAATGCATAGAATCTATCAGATTCTATTCAAATTCAAAAGGACAATAAGCTTTGAATGCATATCCTTTATTTGAGCTTCAAAAATGTGGGCAAGTAGCAAGAAAGCACTGAAGTAAAAATATATTTATATATATATACACATGCATACTTAACAAGAAATCCATTCATTGAAGGTTGGCTCGCTTCCCAAAGTACCGATTGAATCAATTTTTCGATAGGAAATGATTTGATGGAGGAAATGTTTACTTAGTTATGGAATGGCTTGAAGGAAAAAAAAAAATTTTTCTCCAGAAATTCAATTAGATTTTTTATTACTTCTCCACCCCGGGTGAATATTTTCTTTCGTTTTTTAATCTAAATGCTTGGATGAGTTAAAATGCTCATTAAACAAAAATTTCTTTGGTTATTTCAATTACAAAGACTGGAAACGGGACCGTATTGAATTCTCTTTCGTAAAACTCTTCCTTTCTCGCTATTTATAATTATTTTCGGTATATTTTTTATCTTTAAAATAAATATTTATCTTACATGACAAATATTTGCTGTAAAGATTTTTTTTACTTCTTTAATTCTAAGCTATAATATTATTCAGAGAATTTTTTGATAAGGCTTTAAATTGACAATATAATTTCTTCCTAAAATTTGCGATTAACTTATTTTATTTTATGGTGGTTAATTAATAATTTCAATCTATTTATAATGATATTATAATTTTTCTTTTTCTGTAAAAAAATATATCAGAAATTAAAATATTCAGATGAAAGTAATACACATTTTGCAATCTTTTAATAAACATTAGCAATTGCGTTACCTATTTTTCATTTCATTCTGTTGTAGATCAATATTTACATATAGTAAATTATAATTTTTTTATATCGGCGACCTCTTGCTATACTTATGTTTGTCAATACATCATCAATTTTTACATCAATCTATCGACCTGGATAAGGGAGAAATGATGACTTCCAGGGAAAATTGCCACGCATTTGCTTGTCGTATCAGATGAAATCCAGAAACTTCGTAACAGCCAACCTGATTGTCTAAGAGAGACACTCGCATAACATGTAACAAATGCCATCGAGTCCCTTCGTTTCTGAAATTAGTGACTAAAGCAGGTCTTTGGAGGATTTGAACCTTTGCGCTGTTGAAAATAGCGAGTTTAGTATTATTTCGCTACGAATCAAGCTTTATTATAATTTGTCTTTTAGCAGTCTTTCAAAAAGATTTGTTAATTATGCATTCCAGTTTTCATTTTATTCTTTCGCAAATTTTATTAAAATATAGCACAATAGCAACGGCATAATTTCCCTTCCAAATTCAGTTTATATATTTCGCACTTTTAATGTTAACGTAAATAATGTAATCGGATAAAAAAAGTCAAAAATCAAAAAAAGTATATCATTAATTTTGAAATTAAAATGCAGGTATCGATTTCTATTATATAACTTGAATTCTCTTCTACTTAGGCGGCCTGATGGCCAATTGTCTAGCGCTCTCTCCTTTGGTACCACAGGCTTCAGGGTTGAATTCTGGCTGTAGCATGGGCGTTTGTGAGTGGTTCAAAATCCATGTTAAACTGTCGGTCCCGGTCTAATTAGCTTAAAAGTGTGCACGAAATGACCGTAGAGCGACAAACTAAACTAAACTTCTAAAGATCATCCACATATCACATACGAGAAAAATATACTTTCTGCTAAATAGTTTACTCTAATAATCCATTCACTAGTGATTCAATCGATGTTACTTATCGTATTTGTATCATTTTTTAAAGTATTCCTTTGGCAAAAAAAGATTCCAATTCTACATATAATCCCTAAAAATGTAAATACAATAATAGTACAAGATTTGATTTCGATTACTTCAAAATACAATTCAGATTTTTCCTATTTATAATACTTATAAGATCTGAAGAATTCAACTATAATTTCAGTCCTTTACAGAGGGACATTTTTATTGATATAGAATTTTATGAAGAGAAATGAATGATAATTTATATAATGAAGATTTAATTCTTCATTTTAATTATACAAAATTGTTAATAATACAAAAAAATTTTAATTATACAAAAAAATTAAACTGTGTATTGGCAAAAAATTGCTTATTTTAAATCTTTCTTCATTTCATTTTTTATATATATAAATTTCTATGTAATAGTGCATGTTTATATAATTAATACCAACTGAAGATATGACTAGTTTATTACAACAAAAAAATTCCTTTATCTTTATTATATAACGATAATAAGTTTGTTTGAAAAACCATAACTCTAATAATGACCATTAGTGGTTCATGTTAACATTTCAACTCGATGATGCTTCCTAATTTATTCTAGAACACTTCGTTCAGCATTCTTGCAAGTTCAATATAATTTTTAAAACAATTGAAAACATAGTAGTTATTTTTATGTTCTATAATTGTGATGTCATATATCATATCATATTGAGAATGAGTAAAAAAAAATCATCAAAATATCCATATTACTAAAGTAAAACGTAATTTTCTTGTAAATACTAAATAAAAATCTTTTTTATTCTATGTATTCGACTACTGTAATAAGTAATGATATATGAAGTCTTGTTGCTTCTGAAATTTTTCGTTAATAGAAAATTGACAATAAATATACACAAACTGAAACGCATACTGAAAACGCAAAGAACTTACCTTTCATGTATGAAAGATTTACGATACCCTAAACTTTCCTTCTTCAGCTCATTTTCCCTATCCAGAACCTTGGTGTCCACTGAAAAATTTGAAACTTGCCAAGGGTTATCTGGACCTTGTCTCAGATATTAGCAAGAAATTTCTCTTGACACTAAATTGAAATATACTGCCTTGGCTACTATGCATGAACGTTTCCCTGATGATTCTTGGCTCCATGTTTATACCATAAGAAATGTTGGAGCTGGAGTTTATTCTATTGACTTTTTATGTTATCTTATGTCATTGGAAGGCACTTTGACAACTTTGATGATGAAATAGTCGCCATTTTTTTTGGCCTTAGACAAAATAGACCAGTGTGAAAAAGAAAATACCGTCTTTTTTGTTGAATCGTCTTTTCTGTTGGGTCGTCAATCATGGCCTTGACTACTCCCAGTCACTGTGATTGTGAGATTTCTAGAAAATGCATAGTAAAGATAGATAGGCTGTTGAACACTCGGAAATTCAATGCTCTGCAGTGGATTCCAAGTCATTGCGAGATATATGGAAATAAACAGGCTTAATATGTTGGCCAAGAATGGATCGCAAATTATGCAACCTGATCCCCCTTTGCCTTTGTATCATATAAGGTGATATATATCTTTCTCTATTAAATCCAACCGTTTCAACCTGTATAGAGAGAAGGCTTCTGAGAGAAAGTGGAATTCTCTATTCAATAAGTTCCTTGACTTGAACAGTTCCTTGCCTAGAGCGGTTGGCGTGGCCTGTTTTAGATTTGTCACGGGCCATGACTACTAACAAAGTCACCTGTATAGAATAGGACTGGCTGATGCAGTTATCTGCCCACTTTGCGACTATGACGTTCCCATGACAGAAGAGCACATCATCATATATGTCCTACTGTTCTTAGCTGTATCCCTTTTTGTGTTGCTATCGATGCCTTTAGTGATTATTTTTATCGTTCTTTATTGTATTGGGCTGATAGTCGACTAATGACCGAGAGGTTGGAGATGGGCATAGGATAAAAAAACTATGAATATACATGTCTGTATATTTACAGTTTTGTGTATTTGAAATTTAAATTAAGTGTATTTGACAATATAATATCTGCTTTCAGTACTGATTTAAACTGAATAACTTAATAACCTGCTGGAACATTATTAATACTTAATGAAACATTATAGAATGCAACTTTTTTATATCCTGCCAGAACATCATTAAATGAATTTTTGGCAATATAAGACCTGCTTCCACTGTAGATAAAGTGAATAACTGTTTATCTTCTAGGACATTAATACTTTTCGACATTATAAATACAACTGTTTATAATAACATTAAATTCTTGAAAAATAAATATATATTTTATGGTAAACTTTAATTTTCTTAATAATATATGAGTGCTAAGAGTTGTCTTAAAACATTCATGCAAATATTCATAATTATTTCATATATATAACGTTTAATTTTTTCCGTAGAAAGAATTAAAGAACATAGGAACTGAACAGAATTGAGCATTAATGAATCTAAACAATAATACAAGAATATACAAACTGGTAATGTGTTTTAACCACTATTTCCCTCAGCAAAACTATTTCTTATAATATATGCTTTATTCAACTTAATTTTATGCATTTATATGAACGATTTAATGCATTGCCGTTTTAATGTTCTGCCTGATTACTTAAAACATTTGTCACTTATACGGCACATTCAGATCTATTCAGAGTGCTCCAAGGAGGGAGGTAGAAGTGCGTTATAAAATATTCATACGAGGAAAGGGGACGGAATGCTTCCAAGAAATCTTTCTAAGGATAACCTGGCTCACATTTGTGTTACACGTGAGGAAAATCACAGAAACATCCAAGCAGACAACCAAGACGATAGAGACTCATGTTAAAAGACACTTCTGTCTATGTGTGTGTGTGTTTATACTATATAAACCTATATTTTTATTCACCAACCTTTTATTATCTTTCACAGAAAATGCATTTAAATTGTATCGCAATCTTTTTTTCCTTTCTTTAGTTGGAAATGAATGCTAAACTTCTATCAAATATAAAAGAGAATAAACAAGTACACAAAGACAAAATTGAGAATGCATATGAAATTTAATGCAAAACATTATGTAATACAGAACATAAACAGCAGTCGTAAAGTATTAAATTGCACAAATATATTTTAAAATTTTAGAACCCTTTTCATGTCTTTTTTTCACTATAATATTATTAAAAATAAAATTCGTGAAAAAGTTTGGTAATTATAATATTTATCCAAATGTTTTGAAATTAATTTCTAAACGACATTCTGTAAGCATGTAATAATTATTATTTTATTTATATTGGTATATTAAGATCTTAAAAACTTAAATGATTTTATTTTACTTACCTAAACTACAGTTTTTAAATATGTAACTATTCCTCTTAACTCAATTTTAATCATTTTTGATTTGCATGAAAAATCATACGCTTCGTAAATTACTTCTCGAACAAATTACAGCTGACTTATGATGCATACAAAAAAGTTAATTAGATGATATTTAACCGGCTAATTAAACGTGAGTATTTTTTTCCAATATTAATATCTAAAAAAAGATATTAAACATAAAAATGTGATTTTTTTCATTAAAGAAAAAAATGCTCGAGTGAGTATCTTAATTACGGTTATTACCTAAAGTAATTTTCTCACATACCTCTCTTTTCCTCCTTCATTTGAATAATTCACGAAAGCGTATAAAGATTTTATATTTTTATTTGAAAAATCTATCTGATCTTTGCATTTGCCCCTAAAGTAAAATATAGATAATCCACCAATCAAATTCATCCTAAACTCTTATTTTGCATTTTAAATTTAGGCATTGGATCTTCTTCTCATAAATATTTTTCTGAAACTACCTTTTTTCAAAAATATATATCCATATATACATATACATATATCCACTTGTTATTACTTTTTCATTTCGAAAAGAAAATCTCCTTGATATTCCAGGCACCTGTTTATAAAATGTCCCTCCTTTCCATTTGTATGAAACTCTTTACACTCCAAAACACCACAAATGTGGGAATTTCAAATTCCATGACTGAATTTCATTTTGAAATTTAACAGTGGCATCCCATTCTAATGAATAATGCAGAGGGACAGTTATTGATGGAGAGAAAAATCTTTTCACCAATCCTCATCAATAACACGTCAGTCAACAGCACACAGGTGACAGAACAAATTCCTTTCAAGGAAACTCAGCGTCAAGTCTGACTAGTCAATCCCAAGATCACTGATTGTTTCTTTGTGTGAAAGTAATCTTCCCAGAACTACGAGTTTCTTGCAAAGAATTTCTCATTTGTCTGTAAAAAGTTCTGTAGTTCTACAGACAGTTTTTTTCTTTTAATTCTTGAAATAGAGAACCATGATGCAACTCTTGTTTCGCCTTTCACATAAGATTTTGAACAATTTTGTTTGTATTTGCCGTGAAATTCATTCCTCATTAATTTATCTGCTTGGAAGTATTTGTTTTGTCTAGGATTTTCTCTAACATTCCACTGTCAATATTTTTTCCTAGACATCCGTTAAAAAAAAACTCTTTTGGAATAATTCAAATAACTGTTTTGTATTTTCAAATGCCGACACATTAGTCTAAATTCATTTTCCTCTAGAACGGTAGATATGTAGTAGATTAGCATTTTCTATGGTACCACACTGAAAACTTACAACATTTAAGTCATATTGTAGCACCACGATTTAGAATGAATATTAACAGGGGTGGCAACTGGGAGGTTCGTACCCTGTTTCCTTCCTTCTCTAGACCCATGATAGTGCATTCCAGACTACATTTATTGTGCTTATTTCCGGCACAGACACGATAGCTTTTGGTTCGCCTCCGCCAATCAGATTTCAAAACATATTTAATTTTGAAACCAATGCGCTGTCCACGACATTGTTCAGATCTTCCAAATAATTATTTAAAAATATTTTATAAAATATTGGATATAAATTTTTAAATAGCTAAAAACCTTTTTACTTACTGAATGCAAATACTCCTGTCTAGTCTATAATATTTCAATACAAACTTTTCTCGACAAAGGAAAGATTCTTTATGGACTTTTTTTGAATATTACCCTTCTGCCTCAGTGGTTAAGTGCATAAATTATAATGGGAATCAACAAGAGTTCGATTTCCCCTGGTGCAGTATTCTATGGTCATTGCTTTCAAAACCGATATTATGACAATGATATTATCGACTCTATTGTTATGGCAATGTATTGCATCGACAGTCAGTACCTGGTTGAAATTTACCCAGTATTCTCCAGTACAACACTCAAATACAAACAGTTATTCTTGATGGCAATGCGTTGTTCTTCATTTTTTTCATTCGTGTGGGGAAAGTGTAGTTGGTCTACACTGATGTGGGGAATTCGGTACAAGTATTTGAAGTTACAATAGTGAATAACCTCAGTGCTCGGCATTAGAAAAAAAAAAAAATTATTAATAATATTTTTTATTTATCAATTTATTTTATTTCCACTGGAACTAGCCGAATAAGTTAAATTTATTAAGAAAGTACTTCATTGGAAAATCGATCCAATAGCATCATGTGTTTAAAAATAGATCTAAAAATTTTTATTCTGAAAATTCAAGTCCAATAGGCACAGTCCCTATCTGTAATGAACAATAAAAGAAATTCAGAAAAAAAATACTGAAATATGAGTTCACATAAGAAATAAGAAAATTAAGATTAATTGTAAAATATCAAATTTTAATACAAACAATAAAGAAAATTTTACAAAAATTAAATAAAACTAGTAGCTTACCAGAAATATAGAAGGATAGTCCTTTTAGCCACGACAAAAGAGGAATCATGTTGAGCTGAGTACATGTATAGTTCCAGAGAGTACTTGTTCAGCATTCCAAGGAGATTGAGATGAGTAGCAAAACAGCAATTTTCTGATCAGTTTGCAAAATCTTCTCAGTTTTAAGTGGTAAGAAAGCCAAATTAACATGCATTTAATAAATACATAAATTATTATTATATATTAATTCAATTATTAAATTATAATTAATTGTATATTGATTAAATTATTTTAAAAACAATCGCATTTTTTAATTTAAATAAATGTTGAAATGTAATCCATTATAGTTACATACCATACGTATACATAATATTTAATAACTTATGAAAATAGAAAAATATTTTGGTGTGTTAAATTAAATTCAAATTTTGCTTAGTTAAATTCAAATCCACTTTTATTTTCTGAATTCTTAAATCCACATTGGACTTCCTTCCTTCTGTTCGACTCAACATAAAAAAATGTATGAGGTATTTTCTTTTAAAATAAATTCTAATTTAGGAGGAAAACAAAATGTCAGCTACTTATCACACTATAAAATAGGAAAAGTTTTTTTTTTTTTCCCTGACTAAAATGTCAGCTTATGTTATAATATGTTTATCTAATTAAAATATCTGACATACAAATTTAAATAAGCATACTAATTTTAAAAAATTGTTGTCAATATCTGGAAGTACAACAATGAAGCCTTGTCTTGACTAAAATTGATAATTTAAAAAAAAATTCTTAGTTCTTCACATGACACCGGAATAATACTGCCTTAAAAATAGGAAATGTTATTTTTTAAGCTCTCAGGGCATATCCCTTTATTTTCTAAAATCCCTTGTAGATGATGGGCATTTTTAAATAAAAATCTTAAAATAAAGAAAGACAATTTAAAAAAGAATATTTATCTAGCTGCACTTCAAAAACTTCTTTGAAATATAACTCGAAGAATTACATTTCTATTTTTAAGCATCAAAATACTCCAGATATTACAAACGGTTACATATTTTAAATATTTTTATCTTTAGTGAATGGAATCTATATCCTGCAATAATATAATCATTTATTTGTTGAAACTCTTTCAAAATAAAAGTTTAAAGGATCCTCTGGTAATAAAATTTGTCAGGATTTAAATAATAACATTTACGACTTTTCCTGATCCTTTTTTGTCTCATTTTTCAGTAAGTGATGGATTTAATTTAATTTATTGAGATCCAAAGAAATCGCTTTTAAAAAACAATTTCACTCTCCTAGAAGAATTTTTCGCTTCGGTAAATAATCGTGTTTGTTTAAAAATTGATCGCACAGAAGGGAATCCCTTGAAACTTTGAAGTAACACCCTTCATCTTTTAGGTAAACCAATTGCATATACAGAACTATAAGCAGACCGATAAAACAAGATTAGGTGCACACAGAGTTAAAGAAAATGACCCAGGTCCGATCTTTGGCTAAGGATATTTTTCTATTTATCTTATAGAATACACATTTGTATTAAATTGTATTACATATTATTTTAAAAATTTGTATTAAATTGTTTTATATATATTATTTTAAACATTTGTATTGAATTGAAATTCTCAATGATGAATAACTTAATTTTAAGCATTAAGAAGTCATTTTAAAATTAATTTATTCATCTTTATTAGATTGACTATTCTTTGTAACTAACTAAACTAACTTTGATTAATTACTTTTGAAATAACACCCTTCATTTTTAGAGTAAACCAATTGCATATACGGAACTATAAGCAGACCGATAAAACAAGATTAGGTGCACACAGAGTTAGAGAAAGGACCTAGGTCCGATCTTTGGCTAAGGATATTTTTTCCATTCATCTTATAGTATATACATTTGTATTAAATTGTTATTTTACATATATTATACATATGTATTAAATTTTATTATACATATTATATTATACATTTGTATTAAATTGTTATTATACATATTATATTATACATTTGTATTAAATTATTATTATACATATTATATTATACATTTGTATTAAATTGAAATTCACAAAGATGAATAGATTAATTTTAAAATGACAACTAAGAAGTCATTTTAAAATTAATCTACTCATCTTTATTAGATTGACTATTCATTGACAAATTGATCTATTCCAGTGGTGGCCAGCCCAAATACTCTTGTGAGCCACTTTGGGAATTCATTATAACTCCGCGGGCCGCTTTTAAATTTATATATCCCCATATTAGATTTAGACCCACTATAGACATTTTTGGAGTGAAATATTGAAACATAATGAGTTATTATAATTGTACTTACTATTATTTTTATACGTAAACATAGATAATATAACAATAATGATACTAAATGGACACTAAAGAAATGTATAAGACTAAAAATGAAATATAAAAAATTTATGAAAATGAAATTAAAATAATCAAATCATTAAGAAATATTTATTTTACTAGTATGATATTTGTTTCTCCACTCATCATGTATTCGCAGAATATAATTTAAATATTCTCCGAACTCATAAATAAAACAGGTAATATCTGTCATATATTCGCAAGAATATTATTTTAAAATCTAAGTTAATTTTCTTACAATTTCGACAGTTAATTTCTATCGGTTCTTTGATAAGAACCAATAAATCTTTTGAAAAAAAATATTTTTATCATATGCAGGTGAATTCAATAATCCATTTAAAATACTATATACCATACAAAATTATAATGGTAATATCAAAACAAAAACGTTTTTAAAAGAAATATACTTGCTATCAATAATGAATGTTCAACTATATTTTTGAGCTCTCTTTTTGCTTTTAAAATATTTTTTATATCTCTTTGTTCCACATTCAACAATAATACGCGAATGTTGAATTGAAAAAAAGTAAATGCATTATTTTTAAAAATGTTGTTTACTAGTCTTCGAATAATAACTCTAAGCTACTCCTTCAATTTCATCTAAAATAGTAAGAATGCTGTGTTTATCTAAGGACTTTTTATCCAAGACCCCGTAGGAAATTATATATTTATATTTTGCATTTCTCATCAACAGAAACAGCTTTTTGGAAAACAAAATTTAATCCGTCTCCCTCAGTTTTTTCCAGTGTTTTTTTAATCAAGCTTATGATGGAGATGCAAAGAACAAATCATAAGGGATGGTTCTTCTCGATATAATTTAATTTAGGACTATGATTTGTTGTTGGATCATTTGCATAATTAAATAATTCTATTATCAAGAAAATAGAGAAGTTATTTCTAAAAATTATTTTTTTAAAATTACACTGTCATTTTTCTGTCTAAAAAACAGAATAGTTTCATTTATTTATTAGCAAATATTCTTCTAAGTAATTTAAAATATGAATGGAGAGCAATCAATAAGTATAGTCACATGATCTGTGAAGACAGTGGCAGTTCAGAATCAAAATCATGGCTTGAAAGTTAGAGCGGTTTCAATTGCAGAACTACAATCAGGGCTTGAAAGTTAGAGACGGTTCAGTATCCTTCATTGTCTAAGTGAAATTAACTTCACTACTTAAAAGGGCAGACTAATAAACGTTTTAGCAATATAATATGCCATTAAAGTTATTTGATGGGATATTTAGCTCTCGTGTAGCAAAAATGGAGAGGAGGTCTTAAAATCTTCAAAAGCAGAAATGATTTTCTCCTACTCTTGTGGTTATAATGTCGCCTCTCCTCTCCTAACTCAAGTTAAATTTGAATTTGTTACAAATTTATTAGACGAGCGACGAATAATATCACGCAAATTTTCAGGGACGAGGAAAGTCCATTTACTAAGTAATAGTTGATGCTTGACGTTTGAAAAAAATGAGTTCAAGATAAAATTTAAAAATTTTTTTAATTTAAAGTGAACAAGATTAACACATAATATTAAATCCTAATTAATCATTATTTGTATGATTAACAACAGTGATTTAAAAATACAAACTCAGTTATAATAATAGGATAATTCTGTGTTAAATTAACGAATAAAATAATATTTCTGGAACTTCGAAATATCAAATTTCTAATTTTTAGTTTATAGTTCCTATCCATAAAATATACAAAAAATATAAATTTTATCAAATTTTGTGTCTCAGCAATTTGTTTTTACAAGACATAAAAAAATTATCAAATTTTGTATTATTGCCATTTACAAAATCATTCATAGCTCCATAATCAATGATGGAGATTTCTTCTATTTTATTTTAAAGTTATTTCTAAGGTTTAATTTGATATGCAACACATTGGGTCAAAGATATATATTTTCAAACCTTTTGATTTTGATTTAAAACCTATTTTTCATTTTGAAATTTACCATAAATGAAATCAATAAGTAAAGAATTATCACTTTTGAAAGTGGGTCAAAAATATTTTTTATTTTTAGTCCTTTTTGTTATTTATTAAATTAATAATATAGATTTTGGACTAGTGATTGCATGCGGATATGTATGTATGTGCCTGTTATATATATATATAAAGTGCGTGTGTGTGTCTGTGTACGTGCGTATACTTGTATATATGTGATTGCCTGTGTGTAACGTACTGAAGTATATATATGTATTTCATAAGTATATATATATGTAATAATATATGTAATAATTACTGAAACAATTAGAGGAAATCTCTGTGCCAATTCATGTCAACTAATCTGCGCTTTAAACTTTTCTCAACGTAACTCACTTGATTTCGCTTCAATCAATTTCAATTTTACCTTTTATAATGTATATTTTTTTCAATCAATTAAATTTTGCTTTCTTTCAATTTATATATATTTTTTTTTTTTTGCAATCAATTTCCATTTTTTTCTTCTCAATTTTGCTCAGCACTAACCACGCCTCACTGTCTGTCGAAGTCCACTGCCCATCTGCTCGAATTCTTTTTGAATTCTTATTCTTTTTAATAATACTCTTTGCATCGAGACTGCTAGAAACATGACACACACTGCTCATGTACGTGTATGCGTCCCATGCAGGGAGTAGGTGAGGGTGAACATAATAATGTGTACTGAATAAAAAGAACAGGTTAAAGTATGTGTATTTGAGCATACAACTTTATCCATACCTGTACGTCCTTACTTATACAGTATTACACATTTAGACATACATATGCATATCGGTCTTTATAAACATTCATGTGTGCAAGTACTAACATATAGATAAAACCTAATTTTGAGAGTGATGAATTTGATTTGCAAAGCAATGAGTTTGGACTGCCAAACCTGTGCTGGATAATATTCACAGCGCAATGTATGGGTATATTGTTAGCATTTTCTAATGGATAAAATTCAGAAAATGATTTAAATGAGAACGTCCTTCTGAAATTTTGATAAAAATAAATTATTTATCTTAACGTGCGTTTTTATAAAGTAATCTATTCATATTCTTTAAATAAATTAATTCAGTTTTAAAATTATTTAATATATCTTTCGCCCTAATTACATAAAAAAAAAATGCTAACATACTTCATGAGTCCTATAAATATAGATTATCGAGTTTCAATCGCTTTTAATAAAATCTCATTTCTCATTTGTATATGATTACTAGAAAATTCAAGATATTATATTAAATGCATTAATATTTCACATCATAGTTTATATTTGTTAAGAATTAATCTACACACCTCAATTTGTAATGAATTCTAATATTTTCTTATAGAAACTGTTGATGAAAAACCAGACACCAATTCATTCTTTTCGAGATAATATTTCTTAGACTCACATTTTATGATATCGAAATAAGGAAGTTTCTGTGCATTCATACAAATTTCATTCATGTGAAAGCCGACATTAATTTAATTGGGGATTAGAGATAATTATGTTTTCAAATAGATATTTATCTTGGGATTTGTGACTGCTATCTGCTGGCACCACGCATATGGAAAAATTCTGTTGAGTTAATAATTTATAATAACAAAGTCATTCAGGTATAGAACTTTTTTTAAGGTTTTGGAATATATATTATTTTGCTAAATACCAATTAAAATTTCAGTTTAATAATTTGATTAATAAGGCGCGATTTAAATCAACCCTTGTCCCAATGGTAATTCATGCAGACAATAAGGGTAAGATTTAAAATCTAATGCGGAGTTATTGCAGTCATTACTTTTAGAAAACAGCAGATTCGATAAAGATTGTGGCATCATGTGTAAAAATCTCGTATCAGTAATCAGGTTTACTGGTGAACGTTTTCAGTGTTTCCATCTTAATAAGAAAATTCTGGACGGATATAAGCTATTGAGTGTCAAAAGAAATGAAACGTCATACAATGACATTGTTAAATGAAAAAACTTGGATAATGCAAATTTTAATTAGTTTTACATAGCCACAGAATAAAAATTTCTTTTAGTTCGATTTAATTTCCAGACAAATGAAGATAATTTACTTTTACTTCTTAATTCGATATCGCTTGCTTTCTCGCATCATTATTTGAATCCACAGAAGAAATGACTTGTAGCTAATTAGGATATTTTCAATGAATGAATTTTGATAGTCCTCCCATTTTTAACTTTCATTTTCGCTAATTAGTACTTTTTTTTGTATGCTTCGCTTCTATTTATTTTTCATAAGTTAAAATTAGATCCAGAGAAAACAGAAATTGGACTGATAACAAAATTCAATGAGTCACTCCCTGAGTCACAGCGTTGTAGCGTAATTTTCTATAGGATGACTGTATGATTATTCAAATTTAAAATTATTTGACATCTGAAAAAACTAATTCTTAAATACATAGTTCTTTCAATTACTTTCTTCACCGATTGATAATGAAGAGAGAAAAAGTAAACGAGAATGATAAGATGTTTATTTAGCCAATAATATTAAAAAAAGAAAGCTGTTTTTCTTTTTATTTTTCTTAAACAATTTTTTTAACTCACATTAATTGACAAAAAAAAAAAAAAATTGTTATTTTTAATTAATTGTTAACTCTTGAACATTTTTTTTTTTAATTTCTCTCCCATGTTTAATTGAATCAGTTGTATTTCAGACTCTAAAATAAGATAACAATTGTAATAAATTTATTTACTAAAAGAATAAAACTCCCTCTAACTATAAATACATATTCTATGAACATGTGCTCTTCTTATTTGCTTTTGTATATTCACCCGACTCTTCGGAAACATATAACAATTTCAAGGCAATTCTACTTTATTTATCAAACACGCGTTGAATACAAAAATTTGTGTTTTTACATTTTAAGGACTTTCAAAGTAAATACCACAACCTCTTTTAGTGGGTGAATAAATAGACCGGTTGGGTGACTGTTTATTTCGTATGTTTACTTGTGTAGGGTGTCGTTAGATTACCATCAAACTATTTTTAACATTAACTTTTGCTGCTTTTTTTAAAGTCTTGAAACTTAAACAGTCATTTAAAAGAGCTATTGAGATAAATGCATTCGGTTGTTTCAATGCAAGAAAATAGCGTAAAAAATTAAATCTATAATGAATTGTTTTATCTATAGATAGAAAAAACTACGGACTCTAAAAAGAAGTTTTTTAAAGAATTCTAGTCTATTTTTTTCTTTCTTATCCTATCTTACTTGCAGTAACTCAACGGCAGTTGTATAAATATGGATCAATCTTTGACTCAATTCAAGGCTGTAAAAAATTAAATGACACATATCAGTAACATATATTTCTGAAGGAAAATATAAAAATTCTTTTAGTCTATGTGATCCCCCATTCATTTACTTGGAGTTTAAAGATAATCAGTTTTTAAGAAGATTATTCATACTGCAGTTTGTGACTGCTAATTTGTAAGAGGGAAATGGAGGTGTTCAGTCTATAAAATAGTTTATAATAACAGATTCGGGTATAAACTTTGAAGGTTTTGAAATATACATTATTATTTTTCTAAGTATATATTAAAATTTCAGTCTGAGGATAGCGGGTTAAGTCATAAAGGACATTTTAAATTTAAATCAAGAGTTAGATGAAAATTTTATTCAGATTTATATCTTTTTGTTCTCTTCTGTAAATTAAATATTGGTCATTAAAAATTTTTTAAAATTTGCTTTCAAAATCTTTGGTACTGAAAATTTGACAGTAACTGATAATATTAAATAGTTACGGAAGATATGCATTTTATATTGGATCTCAGAACATCGTGACAATGCTGAAAATGAAACAGCTAACGACAAGACAGCTAAACGGTGACATGGCTAATTTTTGCCCCTTGACGACGCAAATTCCTTAGAGAGATATAGATTTTGAGAAAAGCCAATTAAGAAAGATCTCAATGTCTCTGAAATCAACGCAACGAGAGAAATTAGTAAAACTATAGCTATGAGAAAAACTCTCACCTCAAAAAAAAAAATTAACAATATTAAAGATGGAACGAGTTTTTCCCTCAATTTTCTCTTACTTTGGAATGCATTTTCAATTGCCTTGCCATAAAGATGGCTTTTCAAAATTAAGATGATCTACTTTTGATAAAGTCTATTTAATAAAGACTATATATTCGACTATATAAAGACGATATATTCTATCTCTATTTTGATAAAAATCTCAAATAAGTGTACAGAATTTATTAAAATAAGTCTAGTTGGAATAAGTCTATTTATTAGAATTTATTAGAATAAGTATATTTATTTTTCGGGCCACTTGCTTTTGCTTTTAAGATTTGTGATTAGTTTTGGCACTTTACTGACAACCCTATTCCATGAGTATGTTTTTAGAACTCATAGAATTAAAGTGGTATATATGAGAACAGAGAAATGGGCGGAGAAAGAAAACACGTGTATGTTTCCCTAGGTGTTAAGATATAGGAAATTGATGAATTTAAAGATTCAGACATTATAAAGAAAAATATTATTTATCATATAGTAGGCTGGGCAACATTAGATCTTATCCTTCTACATGGAACAGGAAATAGATGCTTTTACCAAGAGGCATTTTTTTTTTAAAAGTTTTGAGAAAAACATATCCAGGCAAAAACAAGGAATCTTTTCCCCATGAAGTGTCTCGAGGCAGTATGTTATTATTCAGAAAAATCATTTCAACGTATTTGAATATTTTTTGTTAAAACTGGTTTTGCCTTAGATTTTTTCTTCTTTATATATTTATTTTGTGATGGAAATGTCTGAATTTTCTGAGTTTTTTGTATCATTAGCTGATTGTTATCAGATGCGATTATACATTCACATGACGTCTGCTATTTAGTCAACACAACACTAACCAACAGTTCAAAATTTGCAAAAATATATCCACTTTTATTTGTCATTTACTATTTTATTACTCTTTTTTAATTCGCTAAAACTTCTAAGTAAATAATTATCTATAATTTTTTTTTATTTTTCTATCTATATTAAATTATTCTATTAATATTTATTTTTATCTGTAGGAAGGATAATTTAATTGTTTTCTTTTTCACAAATGCTAGACAAAATTTTAAATTTCACGTCTTTATTTTTAATTACTAAATGATAAATATTTAGGTTTCATTGAATATTAATGTAATCTAAATTCGATAATTTAGGATTATTTCACTCATAATTTCTTATAAACCAATTTCTTATCAACCACATTTTTAAAAAACAATTTTTTATTAAGCAATTGAGATCATTGTAATAATTTATTTAGAGTTTCTATCAAATTGTAAAAAAAAAACCATAAATTAATCTAATAACGTGAGTGAACATTGTTTTTTAAGTACAGTTAATTGTTCACATATTTTCCGAACTGATTGACCTTCAATATTTTTTTTTGTTACTTTTGCTACAAAAGATTGGAAGATCCTTTAATCATGTTTGGGTATACTACGTGATTTGACAAAAATTTCATTTAAATTTTTTATGAACGGATGATTGTTAAAGAACATTAGTATTTATACGATTTTTTAGGGATATCAAGTAATAGGAATATTTGCATACATGGCTATTTCGGTTTCATTAAAATATAGATAAGGAAAGACATGTTACAGTATCTCAATTAACATCAAATTCTTATATATGAAAATTTTACACATGGTAATAGAGAACAATGTATTTCATGTTAAAATGTAAAATTAAATCTGTAGCTCAAGATTTTAATAGCAGAGAAATTGAACAAAAATATTTATAATTAATTTTGCTAAACAAAGAAACGGGTGGGCTTAAAAGTTCGTAGGCTGACACATAGACGGCGCTACTAGTATTAAATCCATATGATTTTTAGTTAGCCCTAACCTTCAGAAGACACGTGTATAAATTTGACAGCTGTTGAGCTATTAGTATGTGGGTTATAGCATTTTTAGTGTTCATCACGTGCAGTCCACTCGGCTAACTATCGATTGAACTCGGTGTGAAATGATGGAGCCATTTTTCATCCATTGTCACATATCGACGCAAACACTCGGGTTTATTACGATTGAACAGCTCCAAACACTGCTTAGAATCATCAATTCGTTGTTGTCTTTGGTCGATTGTGAGCTCGCGCGGCACCCACTTTGAACATAGCTTTCGCATATCCAAATATTCATTCACGATATGTCCAACACGTTCCTTTGATATCTTTAGGGACTCAGCTATCTCAATCAACTTCCCTTTACGGTTATCAGAAATTATTTTGTGGACTTTTTGATGTTTTCGTCGGTAACAGCCTCTTTGGGGCATCCACTGCGTGCATCGTCCTCGGTGCTCATTTCGCCTCGTTTAAATTTAGCAAACCACTCTCTACGGTTGATTTTCCTGGTGCAAAGTCCGAATAATTATCAAGCCAAGCCTTGGCTTCAATAGTATTTTTTTTCGCCAAAAGCAATGCCTTATTAACACACGAAATTCCTTTTTTATCCAATTTTTCAAACTAGCAACAGCTGTCAAATTTATACACGCGTCTTAAGGAAGGTTAAGGCTAACTAAAATTCATATGGGATTTAATACTAGTAGCGCCATCTATGTGTCAGCCTATGACCTTTTCAGCCCACCTGTTATTGACGGTAGAGGCCTATCTTAGCTTATCATGAAACCCACGTAACACATGTAAAGAAGCATTCAAAAGAAAAATTCAATAAACCAATGCTTTTATAGGGGTAAGTATACAAATTAGTATAGGAGAAACCGTAAATACCTATGACATTCGAATACAGATTTCCTTCCAATGAGAAGAAAATGCTTTCAAGAGCAGTTACCTTTATCTCTTACTGCGAAATCTAACATTTCGTTACTGAATATTCTTTTTAAATATATATATATCTCCTTATCTTTACATTAGCATTTAATGTATGCATACAATTTAAGATAAATTAGTAAATTAACAAGTAATATGACGCTTAATAATAACAAATTAGCGAGCTACATAATAATGCTGTTAAAGGTGTTTGTAAACAATCAATTATTTGTACCAAAATATAGCTTGTGGTCTGGATGTTTACGCATTTAATGGTTTTATTTCAATGCAGTTTCAAAATAATAATTTAAGCAAAGTTTTGCCTCTCTAAGTGTTTTTAAAATTTTAATTTTAAAGTAAACCTTTTGTCATATAACATATTCTTTATTTAATTGTTTTTAAATTACACAGTAGGAAAAATGGAATCCCAACACCAAAAAATTAGTTTAGAGAAATGAAGTTTAAACAAAGCATTTGTTTAGGTAACATATTTATATAATTAAAGCTTGAAGGTCACAGGTTAAAGTATGCGCCAGAAGAGCCGTTTCAAATGTGAAATGGTGGTTCATTAATAAGTGCGTAGTCTCCAGAATTTTAAGTGCAAACATGCATTGTGTTGTACAGGGGCCCTACGTCATTTTGTATGAGAGATTTCCATCCACTTAGTCAAATCATCAACGGTCCGTGCTGATTGTGGAAGACGCTAGATTTGTCGTTCAATAATGTCCCATGCGTGATCAATGGGAGAAAGATATGGCTAAGACAATATGTCGATATTCTGTAGAGCACTTTGAATGACACTAGGGGTATAAGGAATAGCATTATCCTGTTGGAAAAGGCCACCTGGAATAATGATCAATAATGACAGCATAACCGGTTCCTTCTCTAGTGTGGCGTACAAATTAGCTGTCACGATGCGTGGGGTAATAACAAAAGTGTTACTACTGTTATAGGAAATAGTCAAAAAAATCATACCTCCTGATGTATGTCCAGTGTGTCTATAAAACAGACAGATTGGCCTCAAGAGCTCTTCTGGCATCCTTCTAGCCAATATATTGCCATCGCTGGCACCAAAACGGAAACGACTCTCATCTGAGAACACAACAGATCTCCACTCTGCTCTTTAATGATTTCTAGCTTGACACCACTAAAGTTACATATGACGATGATTTGGAGTTAGTGGCATGAAAGCTACAGGAAAGTCTGTCTCAGAGCTGTCCATCTAGTAATCGATTTTATACCGTTCTCTGTGTCACTCTCGAATTTCTGTTGTCAATGAAGAACGATGAGTACAGCCATGCTTCGAGTACGGTGGTCAACTCTCCCAGTAGCGGCCCGTGTTTAGGCAGACCCCGATCATCCTGAGAATGTACTTTCACCAACAATTATGCACAATGGATATTTCCCTATAAAATCTTTTTTGAAATATCGCGAATAGAAAATCCACCTCTCGTAGCCTATTACATGGCCACGTTAAAACTCAGCAAGCTGCTGATACTGCATTCATCGTCTCCTTAAAGACATCCTTGACTTAGATCTAGCTCACAACGCCCAAACCAGAAAATTAATAATGCTTACAAAATTTACATTGCGTGTTTAAAAAGCAAACGTGATTTTTATGTTCGTTGTGAAGCTACTAGCACAGCTCTTATTCGTCTCAGAGCAAAATTTGAATAGACGTGTTTGCACATCTCAAAGATGGCGCCTCACAAATTTCGTTTATCTAGCACAACTCCTTCTTAGTGTTGGGATTTTATTTTCCGCCAGTATATTTATGTTTGTTTACGTAATCATATTTTATTTTACGTTATATTTAAGTTGCTGTTAGCGATGATAAATGTTTTCCTTTTTAAAAATTCTTGATCTAAAATCATTTTACTCTTAACTCATCGAAGATGTTCTGAGCCTTGTGTATGCTATGAAGGTTCTTCCGGGAGAATTTTCAGTGTGAACTGCATAGCTGTATTTTTATGATGAGAGAAAACCTAGGAAAATCCAATCTGGTAATCTAGCTGTCAATGCATAACTCATACACACACTATCGCTACCATCATCTAGTTGCTTTTTTTTTTTTTTTAGAACAATGACTACAGCACATGCAGCGGCAGATTTGAACCTGACAGATTAGACATAATGTATTCTAGCTGTGCTTGTTACTGCTGAGCTACCAGTCGGCATTTATTTCTGTTAAAAGAAACATTTGATCATTATTGATATCGTGACTCAATGTTTTACAAACATTAAAAAATAAAACATATAGCATTAATAAAAATAAATGAACATAATATATAAAAAAAAAAATAATTTTTAGTACTTTTATTTTTATTGCAATCACAGGGAGGGCAATTTCTACCCCTGGTATTAAAACATAAAATCAGTTTCGCTCGATATAAAATAATTCACCACAATTTTTAATATTTAAAACCTAACTTTTAATTAAAGACGCAGGCTTAAAAAAAAATTCACCTCTTTGTTTGATTCCACATACCTTTAAAAAAACCTGTTTTTTTTTAAATATTACCTACTGTTAAAATATTTTCCATTTATTTTGCTTTAAGTAGAATTTTATCTTACTATAATGTTTTTATTTTAATTATTGTTTTGCGTCAGCCAAGTATCTCGTTTAATTAAATGTAAAACTCGTTTTCTTGCCTTGCACTATTAAGAAATAATTTGAGAAATTGAAATGACTTTCACAATTACAAAATAATCACTCAACATTTCCTGATATTTAAGTAAAGCAGGTGTGGGCCCGGTTGCATCCATTGGGTCTGAAATTATAGAAAGATATCAGTGAATAAATAAAACCTCTGTGTCGAAACTGTTGTCGGGATGTTAGATGTAGTTTCGTTAAGTTACAGACACCAACCTTCAATAATAATTATTCTCACACTTTTTGTATCTATGTTATTATAATCTTTGGAATGAATATTTAAAAAAAAAAACTCATATGAGCCTGGAACGAATAGCATGTTATTTTCAGGACTGTAGGAATATGTCTCAAACTTCGACAAGTGATGCCAAACCGAAGGTTCTGTATCTATACTGGGGATGAGTTCGAGAAATCTGCAGTTCTTCAATCAAGTTCTAAGCACGAAAGGTGTGAAATCCTCAATTTCTATTCCAGGAAGTATTTATTACAATTTGTGGTGGTACAATTGGGTGTGAGCCACTTTTGTATGCACCCTGGTTAAAATTAAATCATCTACATATCTGCCATTCGAGTAGCAAATAAATGTGTCAAATATTTCAAAACAAAATTTGAAGATATTTGTTCATCCTCAATTACAAAGAAAGAAAATATTTTGTAATTTATTATTATTTTACAACAGTATTTATGTTAATGCATTTAATGCAGCAAGTATTTACAACTTAAAATCTGGAGAATGCATAAACTTCCAACATTTTATCCTT
This sequence comes from Caerostris extrusa, assembly GCA_021605095.1. Classification (NCBI taxonomy): domain Eukaryota; kingdom Metazoa; phylum Arthropoda; class Arachnida; order Araneae; family Araneidae; genus Caerostris; species Caerostris extrusa. Next base: position 25,481 of record BPLR01020951.1, read on the forward strand.
TTGGCGTAAATAATTTTTATTACAAAAAAATAAATGCTTTAAAAAAGATTTATTGGATATTTAGATCAATAATTCATAATAGTTATATCTTAAGATATCTTTTTTTTTTTAAAGAACATATTCAAAGAACTTTATAATAACAGAATTAATTTTTAATTATTTCTTCTTTTCTAAATAGAAGCCTTATATCATTTCAGAAGAAAATCTCATTAGTTTTAATAAGCATATCAAAAACTTCAATTTGACTCAATTATAAGCATAATGTTTTCAAATTTCTCTTCGCTTGTTATCTAAAAATATTTCGTTAAAAATGATAATTTAATTTACTTGAGTTTAAATTTTATGTAGATATTCTATTTTTTTATCACCCAAAAGAAAGAAAAAAAAAAAATTTCCACTTTTCCTTAAATACTTTTTTAATGTGCTTCAATTTGCTTAAAACAATATTATTTTCTAAAGAATTCAGATTTTGTAATAAAACATTCTAAAAAGAATTTTTAAATACACATCTAAAATTTTTTTCAATTACTTTATTCAATATGTTTAACAAGGATGAAAAGAACTTACCTCAAGGTTGATTTGAATTTTAAAAGCTTTTTGTAGACTTAATTTTTATTTCCATTGGGATATCCGAAAAATTAAATAAGTTAGAGTTTTATGAAAAAGAAGCGTGTTATTATTTCTCATTAGATTTTCAAAGGTTTTTCTAATTCTTATTCATAAAACTTTCATTTTGTTTCTCTTTCTAAAATCCTCTTTTAAGTCCAGAGCTATTGATATTTAAATTACTTTCGGGTATCCTATCACTGAATTAATTTACTAATGTAATGTGAAGATTTTAATAGCTTTTTATATGTCTCCTTTTTCTGAATGCGCTGCTTCTAGAACTATTTATTCTATTTTATTAAAAATACCATAGGTTTGTACAGAATAATCACATAAGTGCAAGATATCATTTTTTAAATTTAAATAATAATTTTTGAAATATCAAATTCATAGAAATTTATTCATTTCCTCGATAATAGAACATCATTATTTGTTACTAACCAAGAATCAATCCAAAATGAAAGACGAAAGTTAAATTGATAAACATGTTCCCAATGATTCAACAATGTGCCTCAAAATAAGTGAAACCAATAAAAAGACTAAAGAAACTAAAATATTAAAACCAATAAAAAGCTCTATGTGTATTAAATGACGAATTTAATCGTTATTTAGAAAACTTTTATTGTAAAAGCTATAGAATTTCTTTCAAATTGCTTATATCAAAAGTACTTCATACGACTTATATTTGATTTTTTTATAAAATGTCTTACAAAAGGAAATCATTTTTTAAGACTTAATCTAAAAATTAAGTAAATAATAAAATAATTTATAAAATTTTTCTAGGAAACTTAATATTCTGGAAAAATCCAACTTTTTTTTTTCACCTTCGGCAGTGAAGGTCAAAATTATATTTTAAAATTACCAACTTTGAAGAAACTCATAATATAACTTTTAACATGAGAATTTATATACTTATTTTATAAAAATAATGTGTTGTTAGTCTTTATTTACTAAATCCTATAAAAAATAATAAGCATAAAAAACAATTTATATTATTTAATAAATCATTGAAAGTGCATCCAACATGGGCAATCCAAAAATTTTTTTTTGACAATTCAGCTTTTTTTATAAAATTTAAAAACTTTATACATTCCTTTTAAAATTTGATCCCCTAAATGCATATTTATAGGTATGTGGATATATTAATGTATATATAATGCTCAACCAAAACATTAAAACCGTCAATTTAATGAGTTTATGTATTTCTGTGGAGAGTAAGAAAGCTTTGTAGAAACTCCGGTGACTTTAACTAAATTACGTAAGTTTATGACTGTATATCAAACCACAATTGAAATAAAAATTAATCTATCACTTGTAATTTCATTAAATATGATGCTAATGCCGATACTCGTTATTCCAAGTTTTCAGTTAGGAAATACTGTATATTTAATTAACACTCCCCCAGGTTGTAAATCAAAATTATATTCTTTGATCCAATGGACTTGCTCCTCAGTATCCAAGGAATCCACTTTAAACTGTAGGTCCCGGTCTGTTTAGCCTAAAGGGTGCACAAGATAACTGTAGAACGGCAAACCAAAACCAAACCTCAGTATCCAATGGATATGACTACATGCTGATATCAAACTATTATGACAATAAATATAGATCCACAAATGTGAGGATGGCTCCACAGACACATAGCCAACAATGTATTATGATCTATGTGTTCTGACATATTCACATATTTACACCAACATTACTAATAAATGCATTAGTAATAGCAGCTACTGTAGAATGTGTATCGTCACTTGTTTCACTTGATTTTGATATGGACTATATATATAAGGAAAAAAACGAAAATTCTTAGAATATCGAAATGCTTTTTGATCATCATGGTTTACTCTTCATCAAAATCCAATAAATTCTTAGTTTTTCCTATGTGATAACATCACGAAATGATGTTTGATAGAGCACGTCTAATGTATTTATATACTACTAAAACCCTTTCACATTCTTTGAATGGCCTTGCAGACCTCTTCATCTGCATGTTGCATAGGTCATTGATTGTCTTGATCTAGATGTTTGGTGTATATGCAAAAACTTAACTTTTACCATTTATAAAATTTTATTAAAAACATATGAATCTTGTACTTCATGTGATAAATATAAGAAATGAAAAAGATTTTAAAGTTTCAAATAAAAGTCAAAGATTTTATTTTATTTTTATTATACTTTTTTTTCTACTTATTTCCGTTAGTAGTTGAAAATTTTTATGATTCCTGAGCTACTCGTAATGTCTACCTGCTAGCGCCTAAAAAAAAGCGAAGGTTTCAATTCGATGGTAGTCACTTCTTTCAGAAACTTGATGTAATAGCTTGTGTAAAACTAACCTCATCAATAATCGATCTATCTGATGTGTTTTTTTCCATACAACCCGCAAATATGGCGTAACTACCCTTGAAATTCTTCCGGTAAGTAATGTTACCGTTCATCGACTGATGGTTACTGATTCGTGATTTATGTAAGAAGAACACGAGATCCCTGAGGAAATGTATGCATATATATCCTAGCATAGAATTCAGGAAAATGTACAAATTTTAAACCGTCAATGAACTCAAGTTGAACAAAATTCAATGCCATCGGGTCCTTTGGTCATGGTAATGACTGTTTCGTTAAAGAAATATTTCCTACCAAAATTTGATATCATGGGATTTTATTTCAATAATTTTGGTATAACTCAAATTATCACTTTTATGTTTATATACAAGCTTCCTCTATATTCTCGTCCCTTTTGAGCTCGAAGAGGAATATCCGATCCCTCTAGACGCCACATTTGGAATTCTGTTTGTTCAATATTACGGTGACACAATTTATGTACAGAGTAAAACGCTTCCCAGGTTAACACTGAATTTTCTTCATTTCCACTAGAAAAGTTTCTGTATGTTTAATCACACTTTTATAATAAGCCGAAGAAAAAAGCAATTTTTGTGTATTGTAATTTCGAGATCAATCCTTTATCTCTCTCCAATCTGGTCATGCGTTGCAAAAACCCATGTTAATTCGTTTAATGCACAGCAAAACATATTAAAACAAATATTGAAAGCCAAATGGCATATGACATATAGGAAACTTCGTCATTTCTTCATCAAAATCTCTAAACTTCATTACTCTACAATACTTCATTATTTCATAATCTCTGAAAACTTCATCAAAATCTCTGAGGAATTCAATTAAAATTGGAAATTTGATTGCATTTTCCAATTTTAATTGAATTCTTCAGAGATTTTTCAACTAGTTTCTAAAAAACCTTCACTACATTGATAATTCTACTACACCTTTTATTGAAGCCAGTAATCCCACTTCGACTTGTAAATGATCTTGAGCTATTCTAGCGTAGCTGCAGCTGAATTTTAAGGAACATGTATTTATTCAAAGACCAAATTATTAGACTCATGAACTCTTCCTTCCACTTTCACATTCTTCTAATTTCAATCTTTTGTCAGTCATCCAGTAATTTTTCTGAAACATATCATTTTTATTGTAAATTCTGCATATTTTTTTAATATTCAAGCACCAGAGGTGAGGCCGGTTTGAGATTAAAAAAACTTTATCAATAAAAATCTTACGGTTCTCGTCAAATTTTTAGGGCTTCTGTATTTGAACTGGGTTTCTTTTACAACATTCTTATTTAGCTTCTAGTTAATTAGTTTTAGATTTTGCTTCTAATGGAGTTACAGCTATATTCCAATTAACCTCTCTAAAAACTCTCAATAGTTGAATACAGTGTGTTTTTCTTAATCTTGTCAGAGTGTTAGGTCAGAAAGAGGGACATTTTTTTACACTGGTGTGCAAAACTTGGGAAACTACTACATTTTTTACCGCAACTCCGTAATAAATTCTTGTGAGAAAAAAATTAAGAGTGCAAAGACATTTTGAACTTAAAAAACGAAGAAAACATATTAACGTAAATAATATAGAGAGCATACAGTATGAAATCAAATGGGAAAGTAAGATTGGTACAAATGTTTTTCTGTCTACCATGAGGAAGAGCAGCCCCTCTCCCTTAATAACAAATATGACCTCCCTTTAGTGTAATGAATGCTTGGTACCGTCTCTCAACACTCAACACCAGATTATCCTACAGTTGTTTACTGCTATTGGACGTTCTCTGGTGGATATAATTATGCTGAAATGCATCTCCACAAAATTCCCCACACATGTTCTATGAGATTTAAATCAGAGAAGTACACTGGGCAATCCCTTCTAGGGATATCTTCACTTTCTAGAAGCTACTCAACAGCTTTATCATTCGTAACATCGAAATCTGAGCCAATGGAATCTCGTAACAGACGCACGTGGAGGAAAATGATTTGCTGACAATCTTTTGTAACAATACCACGTCGATCTTTGATGTTCAGCCCATTCATTCATTCATCATTATCGCCTCACCAGACGAGAACGCCAGGTTCACAGTAATGGTCTCTTTTCTTGATCTTTGTGGAATAAACCCTAAGCCTACATTTCGCCATATTAGTTGGTGTTGATAATCGCTTGTGTCACTGAAACCACTCGTATGAAGAAGTCATGACACAGTTCGTTAGATGATCTTTGTGTTTTTACACAAGTCTAAACGGTGCACTAACGAGAAGTTGTCAATGGAATGTATCTTTCAAGACCCCAGGCAAACAGGACACCTTTATAAAGGTGTCTGGCCACAAAAACTGCAACACTTTTCGTCCCGCTGTCATACGTAGTTTCTGAGCAATATTGCTCGCTGACTGATATTGCTTTTTTTTTCACTTGTTGGACTATATATAAGTAATCCATTGGCGTTAATTTTCTAGGCCGACCACTACCAATCTTTCTTGAAGCGGTACCTCTAGTTTGAAAGATGTACCACGCTTGTGAAATGACACTTTTGTAGAATCGAAATCCTTGGACTACGCTTATTACATTACGCCCTACATCACATTTGCTGATCCTTCTACCTCTTGCAATGTCGTCTAAATGGTTTTCTTCTAACAAATTGCGAGTACAAATTCACTTGAACTTACCAAGAATCTCTTTAATAGCACATTTTGTCCTTCTCTTCATTATAGTTTTAGGCTGTGTACGCTGACCACGGGTTTAGCGTACCCTCACTTTACTTATGATGTCTTGTTTCTGATATTCTGATACGAATAGCGTTTAGACTGAATTTGGTATTCATTGTATTAATTGAAATAAGCCTTTTTACTCAGGCTGTCTGTTTAAAAGTTACATCATTGCTTAAATTTTGCACGCCATTGTACTATGTCGTCCCACGAGCAAGAATTAAAAATATTGCATAGAATATTTTTAATATTCTGGGAGATATTTGTCTCTTGATAAGACTAGCCCAATGAAATCCTCGTGAATCTCTCCTATTTTTGAATAGTTCTAATGTTTCCCTATTTATCTCTTGTTTTCTAGATGTTTGACCAATATATATGTTATTAGACAAGACAAACAAAAGGAATTGTCAGAGGGGCAATCAATTTATAGAATAAAAGCTATAAATAGAAATCTATTTGCATAATTTTTATTGTTTTTACAAGTCAATCTCATCAAAGAAGGGTATAAAATAGAAAAAGTAGAAAAAATTGATTCAATATATCAAGTGTAAATTATTTGCAACGACGAAGCTACAAGTCGTTAACCATTTGCATACATCAAATGGTAAACAAATGCTGTATACGCAAATCAAAAATAAAATATACACGTATCCAAATACAACATGAGAAACAAGTCGTCCAACGAATCAGTTAAAAACACCTTAAAACTCCAGTCATAACATTATAATATCTTGCAAATAGCTTTATCAAAGAATACGTACTTTTAAAACATTATAAACCAGATGATTTCTGCCTGATAAATGACTTAATCCAAGACAAAACAAATCTACTGACATATTAATCAAGCGAGATTATTGCATATGTTTACATATATAAACACAAATTTGTTCTTCATGTACCGAGTCCAGTTTATTCATTTCCCACGTTCTTTAATCTGTTAACCAAAACAATTTAATGATGTGATTTTAATAACCAGCTGCTCTGATTGCCGCACCCTTCACATCTTTCGTGGTATTCAGACTAAATATTTTTCTCTATTGCGGAGCTGGATCCCAACCCTTTAAATACTTTTAACTTCATGTTAATAAAATTAAGTAAGAAAAACTCATGATTTTTATTTATCAGCTAAATCCACTTACAACTACATGTTGCAGGAGCCTCCTGAATTGCTTTATATATAGAAAGAGATTTATAGGCAAATTCTATATAGACAAATTATATATATATATATATAACAAATAATAAGAAAAAAAAATCCATTTGTTTGTGACTCCCTTCCATTCATCAAAAGATAAAATTTCCTAACTCTGGAAAAACAGTGAAGTTTATGCCAATAAGATAGTATATGCAAATAGATTTAAAAATGTGCAGTATATACAAATAGATATAAAATATTATATTTATTGGTATTTTATTGATAAAAATAAGATAATATGCATATCGAAATTCAGGTACTTAGTTTTCGTTGAAAAATTATTTTTGAAGTTTTTATTTACTAGAGAGTATCGCAAAAAATTCTAAAAATGTGAAAGTAATTTCTAGAATATTAATATAATACTTTTATATTATTATTAGTGGAAAAAATAATACGAAAGATGACTTTAAGGAGATGATTGTTATATGACTTTTAATTATAGCGAACAAATTATAAATTCAAAAGCATTGTTTTTATTTTTGAAATTATTACCCTTTACGTTAAAGTACAGCTGACAATGATTTCTTTTCCGTTGTGGAATGGCGATTTGAATCACTGTTAATAAAAACTCATTATATTAAATCATGCGCTAGTTGTCATCAAGTTAACAGATTTGATGGAACCAGTAAATAAATTCTTTTATTAATTTATTTCTTGTACCTTACTTTATAATTTCTTAGGCGTAATTACTAGAAATGGTAAAATAAAATTCACCAAAAATCGATTTTAAGCAAAGCAAAATAAATTTTTGAAGCCTGAAAGTTAATCGAAAATTTGTTTGCTTCCGAAATTCTCTCCACTTTTCACAAACTTCCCGAGATAGAGTGACGTTTGATTGTGAAATTTAATTCCGTTTTCTGATGTTTACTTCGAGATTTCGGCGAAATTCTCTCCCATGAATTGATTGTGAAAGTATACTCCTATAATCTTACTGGAATAATTCAGCTAGAATGAGTCAGTAAATCGCAGCATATCAAATAAATAGCCAGCGCTTTTAGGAGCAACATTTTTTTAACAAAAAAATACTCTGTGAAATTCGAGATTATTCGTAACTTTAACTCAATAAAAACACTTTTTCGTGATAAAGTAGCTTTGTGATCAGTTCTGAAATTTAATCCTTGAATCAAAAAGTCTAAAGCACAAGAATCTATAGTAATTTCTTATGCTATAATATATTTACCTTTCTGTAACGCAAACGTTTATATTACCTTATATTAACTTTTAAAATATTTTATTTTTTATCAGATACATTTGAAAAGTAAAGGCCGTTTTTCATGGCAATGGCAATAGAAAAAGGTTCGTATAATTAATTTCAGGATTAATCTCTAGCTAGAAAAATCTCAACATTAGATTGAAGAAACCAAACAAAATTTTAGGAGAATTTTTATTTACAATCCAGACAACCCCGCTTTAATAAATGAAAAAAATAAAACCACCCTAAGGCAGTTTACCGATACTCAAATGCCATAGAAAAATAAGATTGAATTTTTGTTTGGACAACTTGGATGAATAAAAAGATTTAGAACAATAAAGATGGCTAGTTTATAACAGAAAAGTTCTGAGGTTGAAATAATAAGCTCATTCATTAACTTGTAGAGTTTGGTTCTTCGAAAAAGCTCTTTAATCGCTTCAAGCTAAATGTTTTCTGATAAATAAAAATAACTTTAAAGTTTGGTCCTTCATTATTTTCCACCAAACAATATTTTAAATCAGTTTCTCAATTCTAATCCTAGAACTTTCATCATTTTAGCTGACGAAATACATTGCTTCTCATTTTAGAAATCTACTTTTAGGTTAAATGGGTATTCGATGAAGAAACATTTGTTGACAAAATCTATTCATATTGTGTTTCGTTACTGTTATTAATACAGAAGTAAACGACTATATTAAAAAAGCACAAAATTTATTGGACGTTAATTAACTAAATAACAGAAATATAAAAATGCAACTATTTCAGAAATAAATACTTGACTTGTCTTTTTGACGTCACTTCCAAACTTATTAGTATCGTTAACTTTTTTAATTATTTATAACAACTGTGTCCCTCAATAACTCCCTAGCCCTTCTGTAAGACCTACAAACAATGATTTTGGCTGACATAAAATTCATTTTAAGGAATCCTTTTTCCATCAACATCGAAAGGCGTATAAAATAAATATTTCTCGTTTATTTAATCAAGTTGATTTCTATAAAAAGAGATTTTTTTTTAAATAATAAGTATTGTGCACCTTTATCATGGCAGTGCATTTTGCATTGTGATTTCATTATTGAAATTTGGCATGTATAAGAAAATGCAGAATTATAATTTTTAGAAAAATTTATTCTCCAGAAATTAGGATCTGCAAAGATCGTTTTTCTAATTTATAAAACTTTATCAGCATATATAGCTTAATTGAAATCATTGAGTAATTAAATCCTTTAAAACAATTGTGTTAAAATTTAATTAAATTTTTAATTAATTAAATTAATACTGATTTAAAATTATTTCATATCCAGATTTTTTTAACTGATATTTTGCGATGAAATTCATAATGCTGCATTTCAAATGGTCTCCAAATATACGAGAATAGTTTAATAATCAAATGTTTCTTAATAAATCTATCCTCGGAATAATATTATTTCATTTGTTGATTTTCTGCATAACAATTTGCCTTTTTTGTGTATTTCTGCAGTGTTTGTCTTTTAGCTATTGGTAGACATGCTTTATGAAACTGAGTTTCATCGCTAATGCCAATGCGCATTTCGGATCTAGAATCGATATTTCTTATTTTGCCTTTTCCTGTTTTGATGGGGCTGATTTTAGGTGCACGCAATGTTTTTTAAGACAAATGCTATTTATATTTTCATTAGAGCACAATAATTTCTTAAAACAAAGTAGTATTGTTGTGCAAATTGATTTGTGTTTCTGACATGTCTTCTCCTTTTTTTTTTTTTTCGCCTTGTGTTATTGCATTTTTTGATGCAAGATGGGTTTTTTAAATTAAAAAATTAACAATTTGCAATTTTATATAAAACGATATTTTACTTTTGAGTAAAGTTTATTTAATGTCTTTATTATTTTGAGGTAATACTGATTTCTTCATGTTATGGATTAGTATTTCCTTATTTAAATGAGAAATCAATTAATTTGCTTCAGCCATGAATTTCTTCTAAATTTTTCCTACCTCTTTTTAATTCCATGTTTTTATTTTTTATTTTTTTCTCTCTGAATTAAAAAATCACCACGAACAAATTCAGTTACATAACATTAAATAATTAATAACTTATATAATATTAATATATAATATAAATATATTATAAGCTATTAATAATCTATATTATAATAATAATTATATTAAATAAATAATTAACCTCTATTATCTCGATTGCTCAAATTTTATTTTATTATATTGAGCATAATTTCTGTGTATTTCTTTCTACTCTTGGTTGATGTTTTATAATTAAATTTTCCGAAGTAAATGTATATAATTTCACTGAAACTGGGCAACTGCAGATAAAAAAAATGGATTATAAAAAAATTTGTTTATATTTAATCGTTTAAAAACACAACTTATCACAAAAAAGCATGAATGCGCCTTTGAGAATAAGCTCATATTCAACAAATATTTTAAATCTCTATTCCAGTATAATAATATTATATAAATATAGCATCAAACCGTTTTTATCAATTTTATCTGAATAACTTCCTTACTGTGAAAGCTTTTATATTATTAAAGAAAATAAATTGTATGTCATGGACATAAACGATTTTGAATATCAATGAATTTCATCTAAAACACTTTTATTGCATGAAATATATAAAAAGTTTGACTCGTTATCTCAGAAACTTCTGACATTGTCGTAGACGCTATTTTGTACAAATGATGTACCAACAAAAGAAATTTTAAGAAAATAAAATCCACGTCAACGTTTTTCTTCAAAGAAAATTTAAAAGAAACAAATTTCGTTTCATAAATTCATAGCGTGGATGAACTGTATTTTGATGGTGCAATTCATGAGAAAAACATCAACCAATAAAAGCAAAAAAAAAAAAATGTTCAAATGCAATAAGGGCATCGTGAACAGTTTCGCTCCACCTGGAGAAATATTCGACTCTAAGGGTTTATAAATCAAATGAGGAGAAATATTTGACTCTAGGACATTTCGGCATACAACTTTTTGAATTTTGTGAAGCAGAATAAAGTTTAAAGGGCTTCCCAGAACATGCATTTTTGAAGAGCAACATTTTGAAAGTTCATCTTTTATAAAAGTACTACAACCAATTTCATTTGGCTGGAAAGGGGAACATTAAATGTTTGTTCTTTCTTTTATTGATTATTGGTTACGTAAGTTCTTATTAAAAATTTGAGATTTTAAAAAAATTCTTTTTAATATATAAAAATATCTTTTTGTTATGAACGCATTTAAAATCAATAATAAAATTCGACAAAAAAAGTTTTTTTTTTTTGCTTTTCAGTACAATGTTATATTGTTTTTATCATCCAACGACTTAAAAGCTTCTGTTTTAAAAATATTGTGGAATGCTATATCGAAGCATGATGATAATTCTCTTTATTGAATTACTATTAGGAAATTTTTTTTAAAATTGAAAAAAATAATCAAGACAAATTTTGGTAAATATTCAATTTTTAAGCAATACATAAATTTTCATTATTTTCTATTTTTGTGTTTTAAATAATGGATTTTTCAAATAAATGCAGTTTTATGTAATCGGGTTACACTAATACGTATCCTTTCAACTTATTATTTTTCCCAATTTTATTGAATAATCAATAAATTTGGAATTTTTATATTCCTCATCAATCATGTTTATATATAGTAACCAATTTTCATGTATAGTATTAAATAAAATGCATGCATGCATACATATATATGAATTTTAAATTTATATTCAAGATAAAATTTTAAAATAAACTATATTATCTTTGAACAAAATATGCCAATTCTTCGCTTTGATGCAGATGAATTTGCTTGATTCAATAGAATTTGCATATTTTTAAATATCCCATTATATTCTTTTGTTATTATAATCTTCTTTTGAGTAAGGGTTCTATAATTTTTATACATAATAATGTACTTTATTTACTTGCTGGATTTACATATATTTTCGTTTCACATAATGAAACATAAACAACATAACATTTTTTAACATAATAAATTCTTAATTAACAACAATTATAATTAATTTTTAACTTCGAAACAAACTTGAAATAATCTATATTAAATTTTTCAAATGAAATGCATAAAATGTATTTCTGTGCAAATTCTGATTGAAACGAATAACATTATCTCCTCAAACAAATATACTCTTTAACCTATAAAATATATTAAATGAATCAGTTAAATAAAGATTCACTGTACAATAGATATCGTAACGAGTCTAAATATATTGATTAGCAGGAATACAAAGTGATGCTTCAGTAATCCCTTTGCAGTTAACAGAGACACTCTCCTTTCAAATTTAAACAGCAATCATTTTTACAATACAAGAGAACCGCTTTAAACGCCATTTTTAAAATTCCTATTTGCTAGTGAAAGTATTTAGATTGGTTAAAAAAAAAATTTCTGTCACAAATAAAGTGACTGAAATATATATTAAGGGAATTTAAATATTTATTAAGAAATTTTTTATAGAATCGATGTGTGTGTGTTCTTATTTTCTGGCCATCAACGTAAAATTTTGGTCGCTTCACTGTTTGTAAACAGGTTGCACATATTTTTTTTTTTTTTGTCATTCACAGAATTTTCAATCCTATTTGAAAGAAACAACAGCTAATAATATTTTTCTTCTGTATAATTCAATAAATAATATATGCCTATTAATGGTTGCTAATGTAAATTGGAACTTGTTATCTGAGAAATTCCGACACACACACAAAGAAAATGATGAACTTATGGGTAAAAGGAAATTAATTACCCACTGAAATAAAAGATAAAGAATTCAGGGAAAAACACTAGAAACTGCAAGAGTAAAGTCGCCGAGGAATTCTGGGAATACTACATAGACAAACATTTGATGTATAATACTAATGTAAATAATGTGTATAATGCCAATGTAAATAATTGTTCTCTTTTTTTAATGATTCTTTCATAGTGTAGAATGATGAACATTTTTGCATTGAGTATAAGAATAAAAAAAAATATTGCTTGCAACAAAAAAATATTTCAGAATAGTGTATTCTAAATAACTCAAGAATATCCAAAATACTTCAACAATGTTCATAACGAATTCATAAGATAAATGAAACTCGTGACAAAAAAAAATTTTAATTGTTTAATGATAACCTGCTGTTGTAATATAACCTGGTTATAATTAATTTAAATTTGATATATATATTACACGTTTGTATTTTTTTTAAACCACAAATTTGCTAAATTTTTCTCACATCAGAAGCAAGTTGGGAAGAAAAACTTGTAATCGGCCTAATGATCAATTATAAAAAAAAACAATAAAACAAAAAGTTCAGTATTTACGCTATGTATTGATATGATGAATAATAAATCAGGAAATTGAGAATCCTTAAGATCAAGAAGAAGGAAGAAGAAATTTCTCGCCCCTGGGGCGTGTTAATTCTACATTATAATGAGATTACAAGCCTTATATTCCCCAGCAGATGTGATCTGGTTTCCCATCTTTAATCAGATTATATATTTTTAACCTATTAAATTTAATTAAGAAAATATATCATTAAAGATGCAAATAAATCCCAGCTAAGATATGCTTAACGTAATATCATAAATTTTCATCATTTGAAATGATAAAAAGATTTATATAATCCTTTACTAATCGTATATCAACAGTGAGCATAATTTTAATATTAAAATATGAAACATTTCAAAAAAAATATATAATTTAAAGAAATTAAATAAATGATAGGCAAATATTTAAAGTATTAGATATGAATTCAGTAATCGAGTCGATTCATTTTCATGTAAATTCTTTATATGAATCGATATCCTAAAAATCGATATTTTTTTAAAAATTACTTAAACTACTATTTTAAAAAATAGCATACTATTTTTAATTTTAGTTATAAAATTTCTTTTATTAATCATAAAATAATGGGTATTGTTTTGGATAGTGGGATTTTTGCTTCCTTGACCACTTTCAACGTTTCTTATTGGTTTATTTAAATTTATTTCACGAGCTTTTTCATACATAATATTTATTTAAATTTATTTCATGTGCTAATAATTAGATAATTAATTATTTAACTAATGTACATTTTTTTTTTAAATTATCTCTTAAAGAAAAGACAATTTTATTCCAATCTGAAAATGGTATTTTTCAAGAAAAGAAAATCGTTTAAAATTTTATTGTTTTTCCTTTTTTTTATTTTTTAAGATTGGTGTTATGTATTTTGTTCTTACATTAAATTCTAAATGTTATGCATATCCCGTATATCGGCCCAGCCGATTATATTTTTCACGTTCATTTTATAATTTTTATAATTTCTATTATTATAAACATATTTTATTATTATTATTACAACCTGTGTTTATATTTAATTGACATTTTATTTTTTTTACGTCTAATTTATCAAAATGATATAAAAATTGACAATAAAAAAGCACACACGAATATTTAAATTGTTTCGCTACCTAAAAGTAAAAAATTAATTTAAATAGAAAGAATTTAAAATGTCAAAAATTATTTTCAAGCCTATAGAAGAGAGCATTTGTAAAAAGCAAAAACGTGTTTAAAAAATGTAATCCTATATAATGTAAATAATCATTAAACTTGTTCACTGAAATGTTTATGAATTCTTTATTAATGAATAAAAGTTATACGATAAAAAGATACTATATGCAAATATGAACCAAATGGGAATAAAAATGATGATTTTTGAAATTGACATCTTAAAAATCGCAATTTTACCATAAGAAAAAAGGTTTACATTTAATTAAAATTAACAAATAAGAATGTTTAAATGATTATTGGCTGCGCACCAAATAAAAAATGAAACATGAATTTAATTTTAAACTAGAGTGTCCATTTTTTTATAAAGAATACACACACACAATTACCTTGCTTATTATACATATAATGTAAATACGGAAAATGTTATGAAACCCCTTAATAAACACAGAAATTTTTCAAACCTTGTTTCTGATAAGGATTGTAAAATCAGAAATATGTTTAAAAAGTTTTAAAGATGACATGATAAGTGCATCCATTTTTATATTACGAAAATTTCAAATATAAACTCTCAATCAACAAATTTGATTTAAAAGTTTCTTTAAATTCGATTCGATTTAAAAAGACAACTATTCATAATGAGTGAGATAACAAGAAAATTCATTTTCTACTTCATTATTTTGGGTTTTGAAATGTCGTTTTTACTGAAAATATTTTAGTTTTATAACAATTTATGAACGAAAAAGAATTTTCGTTTTACCTTTATTTTCATGAGGTACAAAAATTAACAATGGGGTTCAATAAATGTACGCTGTAACATAAATATTTAGAGAATGTTAGTAGAATAAAGAAACTTTATTCTGATAATAAAAACTATCAATTCCTTTTAAATGTTAAAATATCACCATCGTACAATGCAATAATTAACTTTTAAATATTTTTGTAAATACCTTATTATTATTACTACAAACTTATTTAAAAAATATTTATTCAGCATTTGTTTCAAGAAAATAAACAATGTGTCTTACTTTTTTACTTATTACCATAGGCAGTCAGTTTTCAAATATGAATTTTCTTTACCACTTTGAATGCCAACTCTCTCTCTCAATCGAGTTTTTCAGTGAATGTTTCTAATATTAAAGTTCCAATGAAATGATGCAAATGTAGATTGAAAACTTAAAATAAGGCAATATTCCAGAAACATTTTTACTTATAAATAATTTCATCAGTGATATTTGAATCAGTTATTTGTTTATAATTTTTTATAATTAGCAAATATAATAGAATCTTTAGGCGCTTGCATATGATATGATAACATAGTATGCTCGGTTTTATGATAACGTTTAAATCCATGCGCTTGCATATTTATCGTTATATTAAATTATCAAAGTAAAAATCACAACCATTTAATTTAAGATATGTGTCTTAAAAGTTTGACTTCATGAAATGAAGACAATTGAATTTAACTTTTTTTAAATATGTGGTACTAGTGCTTAAAAGAGGAAAAGTGATATTGTCTCACCTGAGAAGACTCTTTTATAATAGACAGATTTAATACATATCGTAAATTTACTTCACTTATTGTCTTCCTGTTTAAAGCCAAAATAACATTCCTTTATCCAATTTATGCTTACAATTGGTGATGAAGAATCAAATGAACCAAGTAATTGTCTATATTTATTCGTAAATGGCATTTTTCAAACTAAATAAATAGTTGGGCTTTTTTAAATGGGAGTTTGTGGATTTTCTAGGATTTCCTGTTAAATTTCAGGTTCATACACTTCAGATGATTTGTTTTTCTTCCTCACAGCTCCGAATTCGTAATTTTGTAAGAAAAATTACATAGTGAATCAATGGAAACGTAAGTGACCAATTCTATGGAAGTAACATGGGGGACAGTAAATCCACTTAAACCGTCCATTAGGTGTTGGGATTACTTTTTTCATCTCGAAACATCAAAGATTTTGAAAGGAAATCTTCAAATTTTCAGGGAAAAAACAATACCTTATCCTCAGAATTGTGTTCTGTTAGCAGAATCGAATTATTTCTAAATCTGTTTATCGCTTAAATAAAGAAAACATCATAGAAATAGAAATCTGAAATCTCTCTATAGCACTACTTCTAAAATCCCTTAAATGCACAATAATACTTGCACTTCAAGTATTTACAGATAGAACAAAGTCTTTAATCCCAACTCTCAACAAAAACTCAGTTTCTTTTCAAGTTAGTAGTAGTTCTATACTTTTATTGTTTCAATAAAGTACGGATTTTCTTTTGATAGAAGAAAACAAATACGCTTAAATCCCACCATTGTTAATAATAATATGAATCTCCTTAAGTATTTAATTTAAATGGACTACTTGGCAGTTTTTACTAAAAATGCAATTTATTATTTTTTGCGGAAAAGATTAAAAGTACTTAAAAGATTTAAAAAATAGATTTCAAAATACGTCATGTTTATTTGTATTCTACAGATGCAAGTTAATTTTACAACAAATTAATTTTCTTTATAAGGGAATATATGACATTTTTTTTTTTTTTTTTTTTTTTGAAACTAACTATATTTTTGTCTGTATAAATAAGTTGAAAATCACTTTTTATGCTGTGAAGCAATTTGAAATTTTTTTTTTCCAAGAAATGAATTCTAAGCAAAGTTTTTTCTTCTTCTTTAAGCTGCAAGAAAAATATAAAATAAATAAATTTTTAATGAAATCAATTCTTATGATTACATTCCCAGTAATAAGACCATATAAGATTATTGAAGTTAAAAATTTTCCTTATTGACCTTATTTCTTTAATATGCTCTCTAAGTACGATTTTTGAAATTCAGTGATTTAAATGATGGCTTATGTCAATTTTCTTACAGTTTTCATTTAAATTACTATAAAAAAAGTGTGTTAGAACTAATTTATCTGCTACTATTGGGAATGTATATATACTACTATGGTACTAGTATGGAACTACTATACTATGGCCAACGAAATTAGTCATTTTAAAAGCATTAACTGTACTTTAAACCATCAACAGAGGTGAATCCATGGTCCTCTTGCATGCTAGCTAACTACCATTGAGCTACACTATAAGTTGAATAGTATTTTTGAAACCTTTTTTCAGATTAAACGTGATATTTTATGAATTTTTGTCTTCACAATAAAATAAACATATTAAATCGTTACATAAAATAAAAAGGATGAAATACTTTCACTCGGAAAAATGAAACATTTTTTTATCTTGGTTTAACCAGAAAATCTAATGCTGTTTTTTGTTTATTAATAAGTATTTTTTAGAAATTCCATTGTATCAAAAAAGAGTGTATTTTAATAACAGGTCCAGAATTTTATACACTTACTATTCAGATTTTATCTCTTATCTATTCACACACTAGAGTGTGTATCTTACTGTGTGAATAGATAAGAGATCAAAACTATCTCTTTATCTATTCACACACTAGATTCCATATTTAACATTAATAAATAGAAATTAGTTTTTTTTTTTTCAGTTAAAGTGATTCAAATTTTTTCTCTATGCTAAAAATTTGAGTAAATATTTGGCTATTTTTTTTTTTAAATTAAATATAATTGTTAAGCATTTAACCTGAAAATAATATTTTTCATTATTATAAGAAATGGGTAAACATCATTTTAAAATCAACTACGTCAGCAAATTATATTTTTAAATAACATATATGAAGTGTTGAATAGATGCATAGTTAATAACATCTTAACAAGAAAAATTGTATAAAAACACTCTACATAAATTATTTAACCTATAAATTTATTTTTTATGATTAATATACCACATAAAATTGCATTTGATATTATTCTTAAAAATTAAAATAGAAAAAAATAGTGATTTTTATCCAAATTTATCATCGAAATCTTATTGAAATCGTAAATGGTAAATTTTGATTCAGGAATAAAACATTATATATCAAAATTAGTAAATACCAGAAATGTGTAATTTTCTTATTTATATCACCCAAACTGAAAAATATGGAGGTAATATTTTAAAATATATATTGATAATTTTACAATTGCTTAATATTTTTATTCTGTAAACCAGTTATTCTTAAAATAATATTTTAAGTATATCTGTTTTTCATTTTATTTTGGTAAATTCTACCTTTTTCCAAAGTACTAACCAAATTTCAACAAATTCCAAAAAAAAACTTAAATTTTTCTTAGAATATGAACTTTTGTACATTCATTTAGAATCCTTCTTTGATAATTTTCAGAAGAAAACATTCACAAAGTATATATTTTGTTTGCATTTTAATAAAAAAAAAAAATAGTCCAATAAAAATATTTTTTGATTGAAAGGATTTCTGAAATAAAAGATCAACTGGGATCTTTGTTGAAAATCTATTTATCGTTATTAATAATAGCTGATTTAGAAGTAGCGAAAGCATAGTACAGGAAAAAAATAAATATATAATATTAAGTGTGATATTACATTTGAAATATTAAATATATAATAAATAATTGTTTATAGTTATTTAAATGTTCATTAATCAATTTACTTTGTGCTTAAAATTCGATAAAATATTTCAAATTTTAATAATATGCATTTTTATATCCGCCAAAAACCGTTTCAGCTTCAGTTATTTAATCTTATTTTTCTCCCTTTCATATTATCTACTTGAAGTAACTCAAAAAAGTTTTCAAAAATAATGTTACAGAAAAAGAATTTAAAAAACAGGCAGAAAATAAATTAAATATTCCACAGTGTTCAAACGAGTGATAAAAGATTTGATACGCTTTTAGTTATTCCACTGACTCATTTCTATCACAGCAGGGAATAATATTTCCAGAGTGGATCCTCATTTATATTTTAATTATTACGCAACGTAATTGCCAAATTCCTCCAAACAGTGAACCGCAACTGCTGTAAGGAAAACAAGGAACGACATTACCCACATTGCTTAAGCAGACAAACAATGCATGACAACAATTAATGAGTTGTTCAAATAAAACCAAAACTCCATTATTAATAATACGAGGAAAGGCACCTAAATTAACCTTCCGCTCATATGCACCTGATTTGAACAATAAGACATCCTTCTAAAAAATAAAGGATGCCTGGAGGTATTACTTTCAACCAGTGACATAAAATTATAAGAGAAATTACCATCTTAGAAAGCGTCTTTCGTAGCTGAAATAACAATGAAGCGTGAAAATAAAATTTCAGAAAAGTTATTTTCTATATGAAAGGGTGCGAAAAAGAGAGACAGTGAATGTTAGCACCCAAAAAAATGAATTAAATAATCAGTTGTGATATATCCGATATGAAAAACAGGAAACTCAATTTTCTGAAAAGTAAAAAAAAAATAATAACTTTTGGTGTTGCTTTGTTTCAATATCTGTTATTTTTAAGGAAAGTTGACAGATTTCATAGCGCATTGCTTTTTATTATATTTGCATATTAACATATTCTGAGCTTATCTCTCAAATAATATTTATTCTACTAGAGTGAAATGCTTATGAGATATTTTCCCTATTTTAATATAAGCAAAGAAAGATAATTTCGTGAATAATCTTATTTATTCTGACCTGAAATGCCTTGGTGGTTAGTACACTAGTCTTCTGAGTTACGAGAAATCAGTTCTAACCCCTATGAGGGGGGGATTAACCTAGCCAACCTTAGCCGAACCGTAATAAGCACAATAAATCAATTCGTTGAAATGTTTGTCCATTAGATTTGCTGTCATTCGCGCAAATACACAAATGCCACCCTTTTGGAATTTTTATTCCTAATTACTATTGTACTAGTGACTAACGTTGACTTACCGAAATGGTGGACGTTTTACAAAATGATCTATAAGTTTCGAGGATTCATAGACTAAACAAGTAAAACCATAAATAACCCTTCAATAATAAAAGATTATTGATTCTAATTATAAATTAGCATATGTAAAGAAAAAAATTGTGTATTTATCTGTATTCTTAACTGTTGTTGTTGACTCTTTTCCATGCATTCTTTTAGAACGCTGCAGGCCAATTGGCTGGCGCTCTGGCCTTTAGTAGCACAAACTTCAGGTTCGAATCCTGGCGGTGGAATGGATGTTTGTTAGAGGCTCGGAATACACTTTAAACTATAGGTCCCTGTCTAATTAGTCTAAAGTGTGCAAAAAATGACCGTAGAGCGATAAGCCAAATCTCTAAAAGCTAACTACTATTTCGAAGGTGCAGACTATGTAGTATTATCATCACACTTCTTAATGTATGAGAAACAACATTTTTAGTAACAATATATTAAATTTTTAAGCTCCTCTTCATAAAAAACCTTTATGTAAACAAAATTGACAGATTCTATAACATTTAACATGTTTATGCTGTGTTATTGTAATTGTTAAGTATTTTTAGCAAGAGATTCTTAATTTGTCTTATTTTGTAATGCACTAAAAAGCCTTTAATTTGACTTTTGTCTCATACTATAACATTTAACAGGCTTTATGCTACGCTGTTGTGATTGTTCGAATTTTTAGAAAGAGACTTTTTAATTTGTCTTAATTTGAGCTTATCTTCAAAGGAAAATTTCAATTAGCAAATTAGTTTACTTTAGAAGTTCATCCGAGTTTCATTTATTGAACAAATAATTCAATTTCAGTAACTTAATAGCTGCTGCTAATCAATTCTCTTTTAAATAACTTTTAGTTAATTTTAAGTAATAAGACTAACTGAGTGTTGAGAGTCTTTTGAAGAAATTAAAAAGCAATTTTCTTAATTGAAAGTTATATTAAATTAGAATATATTTTTCTGTCATCGCAGTCCTTTATAATTGCAAGACAAATGAGAAAGATCCATTATCTTGAAAAGCTAACTTTCGAACATTATAATTTATTTCTTAGATTTTATTCATTTTTAATTTTTGCTTCGCTTCATCCAAATAAAATGTAAAATATTTTTAATAAAATATTTGTGTAAATTACAAATTCATAGTTTAAATACCCCCATTAAAATTGTCGATGTTTTTTAAACTAAATTATGGAGTACATTAGAATTTCTTATAATAAAAAATTGTTGTTGGTTTTTTTTACTATATAGTATTGGAAATAATATTGAAATGAATACATATCGCTATTTTTTAATAAAACTACATAGTAACTCGAACATAGTAAACATAGTAAACTAGAAACTTTTTGAAATTATACATTAAAATCAAAGAATGATATATGGTTAGCTATTTATTATTTACAACACATGAATAACAGAAAAAATCATTGAAAGTGCCTAAATTATTAGAAAACTAATTAAGTAATAAGTTAATATGATCAATATTGTTAAACTAAAGCAATTTAAAGTTAATAATAGAATAAAGCAATAATAGTAATAATAATAATAATAATAATAATAGAATAAAGCAATTTAAAATTAGTAATAAATAATTCGGTGGATTAAACATGAAAATTCAATTTTTATGAGGAATAATTATTTTGTAATCAGATATAACATTTTTAAAAAATTGCACATCAGATCAATTTTAAAAAAGTGGAAATTTGATATTAAAAGATTGGTTTATTTCATTTCGGAATTTTTTTTTGTTTAAAATACAATTTTATCGTACTTTATTTATTTTATTTTAAAATTTTAATATATTATAAAGTTATTAAAATTTTAAGATATTAATATATTTTTATATATTGTTAAATTATTGACCATAGTTTATATCTTATCAAAGTATACAACGGACAGAAAATTTATGAGACAAAAGTCCTTATAAACAACATTCTTTTCCTTAAACAGCAATTTTTCATTTTTTTAAGGGAAGGTGAAGGGTTTAAGAACTAAACTAAAAGTGTTTTTTTATAAAGCTCTAAAGCATAGATTATTTGAAAAAAAGAAATTAGAATTAAAATGTATATTTTAAAATTGAAGTTCCATTTCTGTAATATAATTCTAACTGCTATTTATTTTTTCTTATTTCTGATTGATTAAGTAAAACCATTTTAACTTAAATTATTTTTTAGATGTAACTGTTTAAATTAAAAACATACAACTAGCATTTTTATGCTTTTTTTGCCAGAATTTTAAATTAAATGATGGCAACTTTCTTTCAACTATTTTATTACAAAAATTTTTTTAATTTATTTAATTTAAAAAGATATTTTATGAATTTTACTAGAAATTCTACATTTAAAAACTATTCCATTCTAAAGTAATAATTTAAATTTATTAATTAATTATTAAAATAATTTTTTATTAATAAATTATTAAAATAATTTTTATTAATAAATTATTAATAATTTTTATTATTTAACATCCCATTTACAATAATGCAATAAATAATAAAACCCTCTGATTATTATTTGCATCACAGTTTTAAAAATAAAAAGGATTTCAGTAAATGATCAGTATCGTAATTCTCACACTCTTTTTATCGCAATAATTAACTGATGTTCAATTTCATAAATCTATTTATCTAAATGTCTTTTTTAATCTGTGAATATTTTTATTTTTCTAAAATTACAAAAAAAAAAAAAAAAAAAAAAAATTCATTATTTTTATTTTGTTGCGTTTATTTATTTTTGTTTTGGAAATTTTTTTTATTTTATTTATTATTATAGTAGATACTATTTTTTTTTAGATTCGGTGATTTTCAAATCATTAAATTTAATCTATGTTTTTTCTTTTTACAATTCACTAATAATCTTAAGTACCCCCATTATGGAACCTTAATTAATACACGTATGGGATAAATTTTTACACCAACGAATATTTGTATATAATTTAAATAATTTGTAAATATTTGATTTCGTTATAATTTGAAAATATTCTTTTTTCTAAAATTCGTCTTTAATTATTTTCATTGTTTGTACTATTTAATTAATATATTCCATTTTATAACTCTGAAATCGAACTTACATTTTGAGAGAGTTTATTTTTTTTCATTTTAAATAACCAATAAAAAAAGTTGTAGGTTAGTTTTTATAGCAGAGAATGTGTTTGAAGGCGGTTATCAAATTACGTTTATCAAGACAAATATTTTTCTTTTTGCAACTGATTCACATGTAAACTACACCTTGAGAAACATGAAACTGGAGTCTATATATATCTGAAACTCAACTTTTCCGGATCTATAAGAAGACTATTAGGATAATAATTTATTCAGTAGTTAATTAATTTAATTTATTCAGTAGGGTTTTAAAAAAAGATACATGTAAACTTCAAGAAAATATTTTAATGGATAATTATTAAAGTATATGAATAAATTGAGTGTTTTTAATATCTTTAACTAATATAAATTAATTAAATTCGAAACGAAAAGATGAATTATAAAAGTGAATTAAAATAAAAAAAACAACGCCTCGGGAATTTTACAAATAATTATTAAACTGGTGAACTGAACCGAACTTGAACTACTAAAACTGAGGGATTGATATAATGAATGGAAAAAAAAACGATACAGTTACACTCCTTTAAACAGCTTAACAGGCATGATTTGTCATTAATAACTTTATTGAATAAATAACAAGTTTTGCCATACAAAAACCTAATGAAGATGTCTGACAGATTAAATAAAGAAAAAGAAAAAAGTATTAGTCCCATTGTATAATACATATAAACTTCAACATCAAGAATATAAATAATAATAAAGTAAAATAAACAGCACAAATACAATAAAACGATAATAGGATGACTGGTTTTATTCCATATTAATTATTTTTATGATTTTTTTCCCTCGTATTATTATTATCCTCATTATATTTTATTATACAGTATTTACGACATTTAGTATACAGCATTTTATAATATGTATTTTGTTAAAATAAAGTGTTAAAAAGGATGATGAACAAAGGAAAATAAAATGTTACATAGTACCAAGTAGTGTACCAGACCAATGTTACATAGTATCAAGTAAACTGAATTCCATTTTTTTTTAACATCGAAGTGTTTTTCCAAACATTAAAATTTTAAATCATATGCTAGTTCATAAAATTAGAAAATAAAATTTAGTGTTAATTTTCTTTAAAATGATACATATATCATATACTTAAAATTCTTCTTTATTGAAATAAGTTTTCATTTATTTATTGCATATAAAATATGTCACAAAAGGAAGATAAGTGTCCTTTAAAGAAAATATTTGTGGTTTCTTTTTTAAATTAAAAAAAAAACTTCGAAATTGGTAATGATCTTTTTTTGTCTTTTTATAAATTCTTATGAAATATTCTCAATTTTTTTCTGTCATTTATTTTTATCCTTTTTTATTTTTATGCTTACAAATTTTCTCCGAAATATGAATTAGTAACTTTTTTTATTGCTAAATATAACTTTCTTTTGATTAACGCAAAGGCTTATGAGAAAAAATTTTCACGGAATATTTAATTTCGTTTACAGTTAAAAAAAAAACTTATTTTACTGAAGAATCATTTTTCATACTTCTATAACTCGCAAAATTTTCTTCAAATCCGACAAAAAATATACAGAGAGAAATCGATAGAACAGTTAAACTCCTGAGGGAAAAATATTAAATTAAAAAATAAGCCCATTAATTATTTTTATGAACGTCAATAAGTATTTCTCTTCCTAAACTACACTAATGAATAGTTAAAAACAAGAAAAGCCATTTTTATTTACATGTGAGAAATTTTAATCTTGAAAGAGAGGTAACACACGTGTATTAAAATGCATGATATAAATTTCTTTAGTTCTTATGCGTAGAAAGAAGAAAGAAAATATTTTTTTCTTGTTTTAAAACTAATAAAAGATGTGAAAGGTAATAAAAATTTTTAATATTTTAAAAATAATATAAAAAGCTATAAAGATGTATGTACAACTTCTTATATTTTCCTTAAGTTTTTGTCTTTATAATATAATTTTAATAAAAGAACTATCTTGGATTACCATTGAACGTGATCCTATAACGTAGAAATATTTGTAAAAAAATAGTTTGTTATAAATAATTTGTTTAGAATAGATATATTTTCTTACTCAAATATTATAATGAAAGGTATTTCATATCTTTATTAAAAATTACTTCAGAGTTTCCAACAATTTTTTTATTAATTCATGTCCCAATTTAAATGTTAAATATAACAAATATGAACTCAGCAAAAAGTTTAATACATTTTATGCAGAATATAGTTTAACTATTTTTATCCTCATAAACAAACATATTAACTTACATTAACTTATTATTATAAACTATTATGTGTAATGTATTTATTTTCCTGGTTCTTGTCATTTGATAATGTAAAAGATACAAAATGTCTTAAGCCAAAAATATATTTGTAATAGAGAAATTATTAATCATGTTTAGAAAAACCAATTTGCAACTTTGTGTACAAATAATCATGATTCTTTTACCTAAATCTAATAGTAAAATGACTAGAGATATGATATACAAACATAGAAATTGTTTTAAAGAAACTATTCAGATAACTCATTTTACAATAGTCCTAAGTATTTCTATAATTATAAAGATGTTACTTCGTTACTCTTTTTTTTTTGTTATGGGATTTTTGAGTTATGAATAAATTCTGAATACCTTATATAGTATAAAACTAATTTATATTGTTTTGCATTAACAAAGCTATATAATTTTTTACATTATAGTTGTAAATAAACATTAAATTTTCTTTAAAATGTTCTTAATTTTGCAAAAGGAAATAATATGCACTTTGTTCTCTACTTACATTCTAAGCAAAAAATATAATATTATTGTAGTATTTATTATCATACAGCTATAATTTTTTTTTCTAATATATATAACATTTTAGCTACAAATTTATTATTAGTAAATATATACTTCCCTTTCCAAGAAAGCTTCCATGCGCCTCTCGATCAAATTGGCTCACTATATTGTGTTTTAGATAATTCTTAACACGTACCTTCTTCAATTGCAAGGGGATTTAGCTTCCTAAACAAGTGACACAAACAATCAGTTCCGTTCCTGTGCTTTTTATTTAAGTAGCATCTATTAATAGAACAGGGTAACCCAACAAATACACTGTTGTTGTTTAAATAACTTTTTAGAGTCAAATAATTTTATTCTCTTTTTAGGAATAAAAAGAACACAATTTGAAAAGTTATATTTACTGTAGAAAGATTGTCTTTTAAATTGCCTCTTTTAATGCCTGGACCATTACTGCTGTTTGTAAAAATAGTTGGTATCAACTTACAAACTCTTGAGTGTAGAAATTATGTAGTTTAATAACAAGATAATTATGGCTTAGGATATCTATAAGCTTATTTTTTTATAGTTCATAAGGTCTAAGGGTATACAGCTTGTTCAAGAATTTCTTTAAACGTGATGGTCTATTTGCATATTAAGCAGAATTGGATGATTAACTAATATTTTGAAATTCAAAAACGCAATTCTTCAGTATAAACGTATCTAATATTTTGAAAATCTTGATAATTTTTTTCGTATGCCTTTCAAATTTAAAACTTAAGGCGATTTAAACTGTTAATGTAATAAGCCTCATTAATTATAACTGTCTTTTCTTAAAGTTAATCTTAATCAGTGATAAATAAAAAAAAAATTCTAAGAACCACCAATTTTTACATTTGATATTTTTCAAGGAAGAAGACATTTTTTATAGGTTGACGTCAGTTACTTTAATTTCCTTCAACACACTAACAGCGAAATCATATCATTAAACTAATTAGAGTAAGTGTGAAAAATGTAGAGCTCATCGGTTTAAAATCTGCAAGCTATGTAATTAACGATATGAATACAAAAATGGAGAGTTGATGACAGCAGAATAGTCAGAATTAGCTTTGTTCTTCTCTATAATGCATTTTGATGACGAAAGTCTTTTATGAAAAATAATTTAAAATATGCTGATGCGAATTCCTAGTTGCAAGGAATGCGAAAGAGAAATCTATCGTTAAAAATGATTTTTTTTTTTTTTTTTTTTTTTTTTTTTTGTATTTCTATAATATTGTACTATCTATTTTTTTCTATCTCTATAATTATATTGTACTCTATGAGAAATTTTTACTTTGAAAATAATTATTAAAAAAAAAAGAGAATAATCTAAAATTACAGTTGGGGCCACAATAACTAAATGTAATAAGCTGAAACAAGAATAGTTACTTTGTGTGCTGTGAGAGCTTTTGGACTAGAGAAAGGTATCAGTTTAAGCAACCTATTATAGAAATTTTCTATTACTTATTTGTTTCTCTTACGTTTACTGAAACAGAATCGGATAACTCAAAAAGGCCAAATCATTTTTACTCATTTTTCAGTAATTCTTTTCGCTTCTATCATTTAACTCTAAAAACAAATAGTCTCTGAAAGTGTTTTAACTATTCCCCTCTTTAGTTATTGAATGAGATTTAAATATTATTTTCAATTATTCGAAAGCTGGTTTACAGTTCTAAAAGACATTTTACATTTGCTGTCCCATTACGAGAATTGTAAGACATCTTACTTTTAAAACTTTAAAAGGGCAAGTGGCACAACATTTTCGTTTTATAATATTCAACTATGTTACTTTTTTTTGCACATCGGTGGGCCTCGTGTTTTACTGATATCTTTCATGAATTACCCACCCATTCGTGATGAGAGGAGAATACTTTCCTAGAATATTTAACTGCCCTGAAGGTAACTGCCTCTTTTGCGTGTAGTATGGGAGAAAGCCAGAAAGTTTTCACCGTGCAGCCTGACTATCGATGCGAGACAATTGCTATAAACAATGCCACAATTGCTATAAACAATTACTTCTGAAAGCACTGACGGCAGCGGATGACGCCAGAGGATTCAAACCCAAAACTTCATGTTCGCTCGCTGTGCAAGTTACCATAAGCCCCAAGTCGGACGCTATCGATCTTAAATTCCTCTCGTAGGATGTTTTCTCCCAGATCTAGGAATATCTAATTGTTTCTACTTATTAATTATGCAATTTAATAACATTATAACAAGCTGCAAGGTATAATTAGTCAATACATCCAAGCCATCGCATCTTAATTCTAAAATTGGATCCCTTTTATTCTATCATCTATGAATTTTAATCACATCATCTCTAACTTTCAAGCACACGCGCTTAAATAAAATAGAGCGTTAAAAATATTTATAACATTTAGATTAAAGAAATAAATAACAAATAAAAAGCTGTAAAATTTAAAATATCATTTTATGTGACAGTTTATAATTTTATTTTCAACGAAAATTATTTCAGTAATTCCTACTTAAAATATTCGCTATTCAAAATTTTTTCTAAAAATATTATGAAATTGACACTTTTTTTTGAAGACTTCAATTTTATTTCCAATTGGTTCCATTATCTATTCAAATTAAATTTTGGACAGTCCTTTTTGAAAAAATTTTATTTCAGATTTCAATACCTTATTTCACCATTTCTTTGCTTGAAATGAAGCATTTTTAAAACTATAATTTTTTTCAATAAACATTGTACAAGGCACAAATTGAATGAAATAACTTTGAAATTACTAAATATTTTTATAACCTATTCGCTATTTAAAATATTTTTCTAAAAATATCATGAAGCTGACACTTTTTTGAAGACTTCCATTTGGTTTCATTATCTATTCAAATTAAATTTTGTACTGTCCTTTTTGAAAAAATAAGATTTGCATAAAATTTTTAATATATCTTATGATCCTTTTGATATGCAAAAAAATTTCCCAACAAAATTATTCAAGAATCGTCATCAACATTTATCGACCTTTTTTCTTTTTGTACTATTTTATCTTATTTTTAAATAACTGATTTAATTTTTCAAAGTCTTTTTAAATTAGAGAATTTGAAGAACTATTAATTTTTGTATGAGTTAATAAAACTATTTCTGCTTATGCAAGATTTTTTTATAGTTAATTATATTTTTTACACTTTTACCCTGTTTCCATATTTCTCATTCTTTCTTTGAGTTTTTATTGTTTTCACATTAATTAATATATTTTCCCAAAATAACTTTAAAATTTAATTTAATGGAATATTAAAAAATGCATTAATTACTCAAATTATTAATTCATGCAACTTCTAATTTTTTTTATTTTAGTGCATTGTGTTTGATTTTAAGTTGTAAAATAAATTGTTATAATATCCATGAAAATTTTGACACATAAAGTTAAAAAGATAATTATTATTTCTATTAAATAATAAAAATAGTAATAATAAGCTTTAAATATTTATTATAAATGTGGCCGTTATACATTCCGATTTAAAAATCCATTTAAACAATATGCATTAATCTTCTGAACAATTTCTTTTCCTGTTTGAAAAAAATGTAAAATTCTTTTTAAAATATTGCATATAAATATTCTCTTGATGTATTTCAATTCTATCGTTTTGTAAGCGAGTATTCTTGCATTAAAAATTGATCTGCCCGGTAGGAGTTTTCTAGGTGATAGATGCGACATGCAACTCCAAAATAACACGCAAATACTGGACCCATGAGCGATTAGCTCTCCATCCCTATCCCTGTAGGTGAAAAAATCTCTTTTGATACATAAATTCTGTAGGTAATATTTTCTGAAGCTTTCGATTATTAAAATTTATCATCTCATTTATTAATGCGAAAGTTTTTTTGTATGAATTAGGCTTTATGCAAATATTAACGTAACAATTAATTTAATTACATTGACAGGAATTAGAGGTCAACTCCAATTAACGAAACGAAGAATTAAAGTTTACTTTTAGCAATGGCACGCAACCTCGACGTTAAATGGCGTTAGAAATCGACTACTTTTTTGTCAACATAGTTGAATTCAACTTTTCGGATAGGGAAGATTTTTTTAGCAGTTGATTTTAGCAGTTATTTAACACTGCATCACAGCCTCGGCGTTAAGTGAAGTTAGCAATAGCAAAAATTGTAACACCAGTCGATTCAACTCCTTGGATAGTAAGGGTTTGATGTTAGCAGTTCATTTTAACACCTGTTAAAAAATTCAAATCTTTTGACACGGATTAGGGTTGATTAGCGTTTAACCCAGGGTTGCCTTCAGTTTAACCCCACTTAAATTTAGCATATTTAAAACTTAAAACGTTCTTTTAAAAATTTCTATCTCTTGATGGTTTCTATTTATTTATTTAATTACTGTTTGGGGATTTTATAACTTATTGTTTTTAATTGCTTTCGTATGATGAAGTTGTAGATAGAGTGATTATTTTTCAAATAAGATTCCTCTAATAGTTGAAAGGTATCATAGGTTGTAATGTTTTTTATAATATGTATAATATACAATATTATATAATACACATAAGCTTTCTTAATTCTAATTCATTAATTTTAATAAAAGTTTTTTAAAAAACAAAACTTCTTAAAATAAAGAATGTTAACTAAAACCGAACAATGATAAATCGCCTTTGTTTATAATATATTAAAAAATATTCATAAAAAAAATTTCTTTTAAAAGAGTGTTATTTTTAACCGAGATTACACTTTATTGATGAATCAACAAAAGTATCAATGTATATGCTATATGTTATTATGACATGTTATAGATATGTTATTTTTAACCGAGAATGCATTTTATTGATGAATCAACAAAAGTATCAATGTATATGCTATATGTTATTATGACATGTTATAGATATGTTATTTTTAACCGAGATTACACTTTATTGATGAATCAACAAAAGTATCAAAGTATATGCTATATGTTATTATGACATGTTATAGATATGTTATTTTTAACCGAGAATGCACTTTATCGATGAATCAACAAGAGTATCTATGGATCAACAGAATTTTTTATGCATAAATTTATCTATGGTTTTTTATGCATAAATTTATGATTGCCATCTTTTTAAGAAATGCATTTAAGAAAAAAGTTATTTATGTTCAAGTATAAAAAAATTGATGAAAAATATAGATTTGAATATATGAATTTTTTAAATAATTTCTAAAATCTTTTTTATAATCTTTTCATGTAACTTTTATTTTATTTAATTTATCAGCATATTCATTGTGATTAGGAATTTCTAACGAAACTTATTACTGTGACATTACGTTATCATTAGAATTTTCGAATAAGGTATTCGAAAATTATAATGATTTTTAAATAAGGTATTTTGTAAGTGAGTAAGTACTCATATATTGTTATTCGCGAAAAATACTGTGCCATTAAAAAATTATGCAAATAAACTGCCAACAGAGTACCTCAGAGTGATTACGTATGGGCTAAGGCAGACGCATATCAACGCTTCTTACTAGCCTTACATCTACGCGCAATCATGCTACAACTTTAATGATTTGCATATATACTTGACACATACCTTCTTACTATGTTTCGTAACAATACATTTTCTGGTTGTTATGCTAATTTTTATGATAATGAATGTATAATGCTTCAATGCTGTCTAAATTCTTGTCATTTAGCTGAGAGTCCAATTTTGTTTTGCTAATTCCTTCCTTTTAATTTCTACCCACTCCCAGACGGAGAGTTAACTTTCAATGATACCTATACATTATTGAATTCTGGCTTATAGTATAAGGTTACTGAAGCTGTGTGTTTTGCTTATATGTGTAATTAAACAAGCACCTTTATTATATAAGAATCTCTGAGATATAATTTAAAGTACGTAAGATTTTAAGCTAGATTTCACTTTAAAATAAAAAAAAAAAGTGTAAGGGAGTCAAAATCTTTGGGCCATAAAGAAAAGCGGTGACCATCGGAAAAAATTCTTGCAATTTTTATTAATTTTTGTTCAAAAACTTTTCTAAAGCAACTCTATCTCGCAATGGCTTTAATTTTATTTATTTGTGCTTATAATACAAATTTCTTTTTGTATGGCTTTGTCTAGCCTTTTAAAAATAATTCTTTAAACATTTTATTTCATACTGAAATCAGATACTGCATATCTTCAATCAGTCCGGGGTTATGAATTTCACAGACGTCATATAATGTTATCTCTAGATGTTTATAAAGATTCCGATTTTTAAAAGTTTATCTTATAAAAATACCTAGATGTGTGTAAATTTTAAGTTTGAAATAAAAGGTTAAAAATAATTTTTAATTAATTTATTACATAGACAAATAGTTAATTTAATCAGACAAATTATATCTCAAAAGAAGAGATTATTACATATCAAAAATGATAGTTTTGCAGCACTTTCAACGTTTATTTCTAATGCCCAAAAGCTCATAAATTAATTCTGACCCTATAAAGATTTGTTTACTTGAAATATTAGCCAGTGGAAAAGATATATTTGGGAGAGAATAGAACTATGTTTGTTTTTTTTTATAATTAATATTCCACTACTTTGGAAATATATATATATATTTGTTTTTCTTTTGTTACAAGAACATTTCCTTTTTTTATATTTTAAAATAAGACATATGGTTTTTTTTTTTTTTAAATAAATTATAAAATTCTACAGTTTTAGCATGATCATATTAACATATCTTTATATATAATAAATGATTCTTCTACAAATCAGAAAATTTAAACAGCTTCATATTTCCAAAATTTAATAACTAGTTTCATAGGTGTTTTAAAGGTTTTTATCTGCTTTAAATAAATATCAATATAGTTTTTTTCAATAAAAGTTAATTGATACAAATCCCTAACAATCAAAGTTTACGAGATGACTAATTGCAGCATCATTTGTTGAAATGGTTTCAGAAGCATCACTTAATTTTCATTCATTTTCATCATCATGCCTTAATTTCCTATCTTTTTCAATTCCTTCTATTAGATCACACTCTCCCTATATATATCTTGTTCAAATTTTCAATCGTTAATAAAATACTTTTTATTCATCTACTCAAGTTAAAAATACATTTTTTAATTACAATTAATTACAATTGTTAATTTACAATTCCAATGTTGCAAATGTGCAAGTTTGTGACATCACTATTAGGTATTACAAGAATGACACAGTAGCATGAGAATTCCTGCTAATCTCTTGTCCCATGTGTTATAATAATTTTAAATTTAATATTTAATTTTTAATAAATTTTATATTCTTAAAATGTTTTACTGCCCTACCTTTTCAAGCATTGAAATCGTAAAAACTTACTTGCTTCCTTTCCTTTGCATTATTTGCTTCCTTTTGAGAATCCTGAAAACAATAAAAGACAAAAATTTCTTACCTTGTTATAGTTGTTGTTGTTGAACTTTACCATAATAATTAAGAAAAACCATGTCTAGCTAAAAGCATTAATTGCTAATTATAATATTTTTCTAATTTATTTGTTAATTTTTTTACTGATTCTTGTATAATTTTTAGGTTATTAATGTGATAAGTTACAGCATCTATATAACTTATACATCATCAAAAATAGGATGGTTTATTTTATCTGATCATTCAAGATCTGAATAAAATGTAGTTAATTGCATATATTAGACGA
Organism: Caerostris extrusa; assembly: GCA_021605095.1. Lineage (NCBI taxonomy): Eukaryota > Metazoa > Arthropoda > Arachnida > Araneae > Araneidae > Caerostris > Caerostris extrusa. The sequence continues at coordinate 59,216 of BPLR01020951.1, forward strand.
TATGCACTTTCTTGTTTTTAGAAAATACCCTATCATCTATTAAAATTAAAACAAATACTTCTTTTGAGAATATTTTAATAAAAATCGTTAGCATATTAATCAAATAATACAATATAATTAATTTCTTTAGTTATCTTCTTATCTCATAGTGGGGGCAGGTAATTTATATTACTAGGAATCTAATATTCATCTTATTCGCGTTTCTCGAAAAAAGATTTTATTATGGAAAATTTTATGTAAATGAGAAATATTACTTTTTAGGATTACATAATATGTTATATAAATTAGTTATATTAAATATTTAGGATTCGGTAACCAATAAGAACGCACACAATAAGGTTAACAGCAATGAAAGCTGTTGCAAATTGGTTTTTATTTCTATACAATATTTATCTACAATTATTTATAAATTTGAATCATATGTAATGTGTCGTATTCTAGAAAAAAAGAACAATTTCAGTAGTTAATTGTGTTAAAATGTATAATTTTTATGTCAATTTGAGATAATTTTCAAATATTTTTAAATTCGCCTTGAATTTTTTTACATGCTAAATTGCAATATTTTTCAATTCATCAGTGTTTATGCTTTTATGAATTATTAAGTTTATCACTAGCGATGTGTATGTTGTTTGGTTACGTCTTCTTGTAAATGATTTTATTTTAGAATGGCCCTTTAAAAATGTAAATTAAAGTGCCGCATTAAAGTGCTATGTAAAGAATGGCACTTTTATGTGTCTTTAAAAATGACTGTCTATATCTTTATTGATCAGTATGTGTGTATGTGTAATGTGTAAGACCAGAATAACTTTTGAGACACAGTAATATAAATAACACAAACGGTACACTTACAACACAACATTTAATGGTCTTCTGCATATAGTGCACAAATGAAATCAATCCACATTAATCACTTTAGAAAAACTGCATTAAAACACTTTCATATAAAGTGCGAACCTAATTTCATAAACAGAGCTGGACCTACATAGATTCTGAGTAAACACAGTGAAATCACCATCCATAAACTTTTCAGAATTTTTTTTTTTTTACAATTGATATGAAGTCATCGTACCTGCAATAGGTACTGCACATTAAATCCATCAACATATTCCGTTACATTTGTAATACATTTATATTTAAAAATTTCTAAGTTGTGAGGTCTATTAGCATTTAACATAAGTGTATGAAGAATATCATATTGAAAGCAAACTAAAATATGAGTAGAAGCTCAAGAAACGCATATTACTTTTATTACATTTTACAATTTTCAACTAATACGTTTTCTATCATTACCTTAACATAAGCTTCGTTATTATGTTATGTTATGCTGATTATTTCAATATGATAAAGCAATATTAGCACCTGACTAATATTATAAAATTAATTCTTAACATATTTAAAACTTTGGCCTCATTCATATTTCTATAAATAAAAAAATCATTTAATTTGTAACGCTTTTTCAGTATGTGTCATGATAATAACACCTAAGTAAAGTTCAACTAATTATACTTTAACTTAATGTTCTGTTAACTTAAAGTGAATAATTTGTTTTTTAAGCACGAGTGAGATCCTTAAAAGATCAAAATATATTTAATCTCATAAATTCCATTCATTTAAAATATCTTTATTTGTACTTATTTTAAAAGTTAAAATTTTGGCACTGAGAAGCTCAGTAAAATCTTGATCAAAAATTGAAATGTCTTCAATGCACGCATGTTAATATATACTCATGCAAGACAAATGCCTCTACAATAGACAAATTGTTTCTTAAATCTTTCATCAGCAACACTTACTTATAAAGATGCAAACACTGCATTTTAAATCTAATATTAACCACATCCGATCGATTTCTTTTAACTATCACACCAACCAGTGTAACTATTACAGACTTTCCTACACTTCTGGAACTTTAGCCGCCGACAGTTGACTTCGAAATTTCAAAACAATTTTTATAACTTCACAACTTAAATGAATTTCTGAAAAAAAAATAAAAAGCCAAAAGGGAGATCTTTAAAAAAGAATTTCAAAACTAAATATGTAATTGAGTTTATAATGTTATTTTATGTCACTTCGCGTGCGATAATTACAAAAAAAAAATAATATAACTTATAAAATTCCCATTTTTATTCTTAACAAATTTTATTAAAGCTACTTGATCAAATAAATTATCAAGCATAGCGGGAGACGAGATATCTCGTATTTGCTTTACACATAAATCTTGACTATTACAAAAAACATCATTACATTTTTTTCTTTGGTGCAATATAAAATAATTTAAAAATTAATCTTCAATGTTTTAGTTATACCCTACAATAATTTTAGGGTTTAAAAAAAACTTGAAACTTGGAAAGGCATTAAAGTCTTACTTTGGCTTAAAAGCAATTAAACAATATAATTATGTAATAATTTTTGTAATCTTAAAAATGTTTCTGGTAAATAAAATTAAAAAATAATCTATTAAAAATGTATTCCGAGTTGGTCAATGCAATAATGAGGAAAATTGAATGCAATAAATAATGAAAAACTTAAGGATTAATTTTTGTAAAACACATATTGCGCTTAATGATATTGTTAGCAACCAGTTAGCAAGCAGAATGAGTCCTGTCAATGGGACATTCACAATCTGAAAATCTTTTTCTGCTTTTTTTTTATCAATCACAAAACTATACTATATTATATCTCCATTCTCATTTTCCATACATTTCTTATTCAAAATCAGTAGCAGACCAGCTCGTCGTGAAAATTGAAAACAAGAAAATAGTTATGAGATTAATAATGCAATAGTTCACAAAGCTTAGAAATTCATGTGAATTCGGTGTGAAGATATTTTTGGATAGGATTCAGAACAATATATATATATAATACACAAAATTCATAAGCCATTGGCTGTATTTTACTCTTTACTGATCACTACGCAATACAAGGATAGCTTATTTTTGCAGAAAAATAAAATATAATAATAGCCACATTAGTGAAATTAAATGCACTCAATAAGTGTAAAGAACTCTAAGGACTTATTGCAGTTAAAGTTAATAACATTTATTTTTATTTAAAGTTGGAATTTACAGGATCAAATTTTTTTCTCGTTCATCCATTCTCAGTTCGCTTTCCTTATTTATAAATAATATTAATATTTGTCAGTTCTGTACTATCCATATCAACTTCATATTATTTATTCCCTTATGTTCTGTTAAAGAACATGACAACAACATTTCAGCAGGAATACTCACTCACCAGCTTTAATCAAGTACCTTTTCCAATATTCACATTTCTATTCATGATCATTAATTCTGTACTATTCATATCAATCTCAAAATATCTATACCCTCATATCTTTTGAAAAAACGTGACAACATTTAAGCAGGAATACACACTCACCAGCATTAATCAAGTGCCTTTTACAATATTCACATTCCTCATGTTCATATTCACAATTCTGTACTGTCATTTTCATCAAATCTGTACTATCCATATCAATCTCAAAATATCCATACCATCATACCCTCATATACTATAATAGGGCAACATTTAAGCACGAATGCACACTCATCAGCTTTAATCAAGTACCTTTTTTTCAATATTCATATCAGCAAAATATTTTCCCTTTGCATACCATCATCTTTTTCTTTCCCAATTTCGAAATGAATAATACAGAGTAGAGCCCCTATTTTTCACTCTGCAGAACTCAATTCTGAAAATTTTAGGGAAAAGAATGTTCACTTCGAAGAAAGTGATATTAATTATTATCTAAATTAGAAAACAACTAAGAGGAGAACTTAAAAATGATTTGAATCAGTAAAATTTAACTTTTATAGACGAGTAAGCAAACAGATACAGCTTTCGAAAATAATTTAAGCCAATTCAAGATAAGTTAGGAATAAAATTGTGAGCAATTTTATTCGTTAATAAATCATCTGATTAAAATTTGAAAATTTCCTTAATATTTCAAGAAAAATGAAATAAAAATTAATAAGCAAAATTGTAAAGAATTCATTACGCTTGTTAAGTGCATGAGTTTACTTTCTAATCAATCAGTTCTCTAGAATACAAATAAAAAAAAATATTTTTAAGGTAATAAATGTTGTTTTATTCTATCAAAATATAAGAACATAAATTGTTTTATTAGTTAAAATTATCAATTATTACCAAATTAGTCTAGTTTAAATATTTTTTATTAGTTCAGATTTATAATTTATTTTGATATTTTTAAAAACAAAAAAATTAAGAAGATTGATGATAAAAAATAGTTTTCCGAATAAAGAGAAAAACTAATTTCATTGATGCAGTAACAGTTTATAAATGTTCTTTAAAATTATGAAATAATTTTAATTTAGTGAAATTAGTATTTTCAAATTTCAATTTTTAAAAAACTGAAATACTCGCTAATGTGGCTAATGAGCAGTACACGCTACCATAGGTTGCAACGTCGGAAATAAGCTATCCAGTTTCACATAGAAATCAGTTTCTCAAAGTAAAGACAATGTCTATAAATGTGCATATATATAGTTATACATATATATGCATACATAAACGTCATCACACTTAAGATAAAAATTCCTTACAGTGTGAGTATACTACTTGATTATAAACATCAAAGAGATTATTTTTTTACTGCAAAAATGGGGTGACTCAATTATAAAGAGAAACATTCTGATGTATAAAAATACATTTGTTCATTTAAGTAATAAAAGCTTTTGCAGGTTTAAACCCGTAATTTTACTTTGAAATTCTTCACATGATCAACAAAGAATCAAAGATCATCTAAAAACAATCTTGGCAATAAGCATTTGAGCGATGTTTTTCAAGAATTTTGGAAGAACATTCTTTTTTGGAATTATAAACTGACATACTTAAATTATATTTCAAATAATTAATAACATTGTATAATAATTTCTTATATATAATTTGGTTTTTTTTTTATTTCATTATTGACGTAATTTACCAGATAAAAATATTTATTAAAATGTATTCTTCGCTAAATTTTTTTTTAAAATGGAGCCGTCTCTTTAAATTTTGTTTAGTTAATGAAACCTTTTAACATGTTGCAATCTATGAACATGCTATCATCTTGTAAATATCGTAAAAGATTTCAAATAGTCATTTAAAAATTCATTTTACCTTGAATTTCGGATCCAAGTCACCCCTTCTTGCGTGTGTAAAGAAGATAATTTTGAAAAACTGTCTCAAAAATTAATATTCATAGGTAGCAACTACCGTAATTGTTCTCACAAAAACACCACTATTTTGTTTACTAATTATAGGAAAAATGTAACCAGTGTTCGCCACAATATCACATAGAATAGAATAGAATAATATATAAAAAATAAGCAAATGTAAACACCACTTACTTGTTACAAAAGGAATGTACAACTGTACATGTAGTACTACATTGTAATCAATCATATGTAAACAATATCAATTTTAATATTTTAAGAGAGGATTTCCCTCTTACAAAACTTTTCTCTATTTAAATACGTGGAATCTAAAAAATAACCAGTATCAAAAAATTTCAAGTCATGTATGTATGGAAGACATATTATGTCAAAAATCCCAATTCTATTGATTCTGTTATTTATGTCAAATATAAAATAATATTAATTTTTGTTAAAATGTATTAAAAAATGAAAATGATGTCAGAAATCTGTTTTAACAGAATTCTCCTCAAAATCTATGTGGAACATTAGGATTTTATTTTTAATGCTATAGTTTAAGGCTATACAGTTTTACTTACAATTTAGGATGTAAATATGCATATATAAACTAGTAGTTAGCAACATAAACTATTAATTTAAGTACATTAACCAATTAAGTAGTACATTGCATGGAAGATAAATAATTTTTTGACATACATACATACCTTAAAAAAAAATTTGAAAGTGAGATCTGTACTTCAAAAAATACAACACAAGATTCAACTTACGAATCAGATGTAATGTCTTACAGAAATTTCAACTTCTTCATCTGTTGAACTATATCCATAAATCGTTTTGATTTCAGTTTTTTAGTTTGTCTTTTGAAAATAATAACGCAGAAGCTGTCCTTTTTGCTAAGAAAGTCAAAATCAAATTTAACATAAGTTAGGTATTGGGCGAACACTGGCCAATTGAAAATGATGAGTTTACACATAGTTGTCAAAAGGGGACTTGGGAAAGAATTAGGGATTATGAAGTGTGGGTGTACAATTCTATAGTCATTTTAGTTTCTTCTTCCAGGTGCGTGTTTAGGGTCTTGAGAAAACGAACTCATTGTAGTGGTTCCATCTGTTTTCTTCGCTGTCCATTCCAGGCTTCATTGGCTCGCCGACTCCACCACATGAAGTTCCAGAACCAGCTCCAGCAACGCATCTGAACCCAGCTTCTTGTAAGTTGTCAAATGCTTGCTCCAGAAAATTGTGCTTCAGGAAAAACCTGGCCGAATATCGATAATCAGTACCACGGTCTGGATCCCGACTCTCGTTCAAAGTCTCCCCAAATACTTCTCGGCAGAGATTCACTCGACCGCTCACCAAAATGCGAGTCAACTTTCGGAACTTGACATCTGCCAGGCCATCCCTACCAAAAGCGAAGGTTCCACGATATCCCTATGATGATGTACCCAGGAGGACTTGTTGGTGCCCTGCCACGGTTGTCTGAAAAGCCATCATCGATGAGGGGGAATTGTCGGTCGTCGTGTCCAGCATGGCGACCAGACCAGCAAGGTTGAAATATTCAGCCTCATGACGAAGTCTACGTCTTTCGTGGAAGTTTTCCGGCAGGACAAGTTTTTGGTCCCGAAGATAATCAAGGGATGTACCGGAATAAAACTCCATCTCGGTCAAGAAAAACTTTCCCTTCGAATCACGAAAGGGGCCGGCCGAGATGGGTCCGCTGAACCATTGGCTCAGCAAAGAACCGGGCTCCTTGATTAAGGTGGCGCGGGCCGTGGTATAAAATACCCCACCAACGTTAAGTTCAATTACATGAAATTTAGTATCCTCTCCATTATCGAAGGCCATTGCTGCCATTATCGATATTCGAGAAAGATTGCAAAAAAGTAACGTGTATTACAGTGGGACACTGAAATTCAAATGCACTTCTCGTCAACAATGGGTTACCCCTTTACTCTGGCTAAGGGAAACTTCGAGGAAGGGAAAGCGAGGATGCCGAATGCTAGGGAATGTTCAACAGATGCCGGAGCATCCCATCCGATGCAAAGCGTTCGGAATCAGTGGGATATTCTCTCTCTCCTCTTCTCCTTTTATTTATGATCCAGCATCGGGAAAATCAATACCCCGGAAAAATGAATCGCACTGCCATCTATCGGAAAAGTCTGCAGTTACTGCTGGGTTTAGGGACTACTATAGTTCTAAAACGATTTCACTCGGTTTATACAGATTTATAATAAACGAATAAAAGATAGAAGGAGATTTCATTGCTTTTTCTTCCTGTTGTATTTTTACGATGTGGGGAATCTCCTTCTATTGTTGTGTTTAAAAGATTACTCAATCATTCGATTGTATGAGAAGCTCAATCTTAGTTTATATTTTATAAAACAAATTGCTCTTTATTAGGTTATTAATTAAGTTCAATCTTTTTTATAAAATATAAACTATTTATTATTTTGGTTTGCATTGATGAATGAAAAACCTATTGTCCGAGACATATTTTGCAGTATTTTTGTGCATTTTTACCTCAGGATTGTTGTTTTAATTTTGAACACTACTAACTTATGAAAATTTTAAAGATATCACGCTAAGTGATTTCATCGAGGAAAAAAATTGACATTAACTTAATGAAAAAAGATTTTATTTATTGATTACTTTCTTCAAATAAAATAATGAAATTGGAAATAAAAATATTTTGGTTGCCTCATTTGCGTATATCATTTTTTATTCTTATGCAACTGAGATTGAGGCTAGTATTTTTAGGGTATTTACAATGAAAAATCAAAAAATTTCTATTTGATCGAGCCGCTTTGGATCGCTGTTACTTTTCTTAAATTATACTTGTTAAGTATCAGAAAAAAAAATATTTTTAAACATTCTTTAATTGTTGCTATTGTGAATCAGAAAAAGATTGAATCTTGAAAATATAATAGAATACTCCAGAATCACAAAAGATGTGATTATAACACATCAGATAGGACATATTCTTGAATTGTTAAATTGTTTTATTTCAAATATTTAGACTGCAGAAGTAATGTAAAAGACTATATACAATATCTCTAAGATTCGTACCGTGAATACCGGAGAAGTAATGAGCTTTGAGACACTATACATTAAGTATTATTTTCGATATATGAACGAACAATTTCATTTACTTTTTCAAATTTTTTTTTTATTCTTTAAATTCTAGCTATGGAAGGATAGTGGAGAGGAAAACCATGCTTACTAGGAGGACTTTCAAGAGTGATTATTCTATTTTGCGTAACGCATGGAAGAAAATCCGGAAAACTCTAAGTAAATAGTCTCATTGTAAGACTCGTCTCACGTCAGTTGTCTTAATTTCCATCAAGTCTAAAAGCAGTGAACGCAGCACTCTGCTCTAAAGTGAATTCAAGCCATTATCAATCAAGGTAATGTGTGATTACCTAGTTTCTAATCATGAGTTTATCGTTAGAATGATTGATTCTTAATGACGTTCATCCGACCTATGCTCATATGCTTGAAATATCGTCAATTAGAATTTTTAATAATTTAAATAAGGACTGCTTAGCCAGTTTTTATAACTCAATTGAAATTTACTTTTATAACAACATCACAATTATTTTTTTTTTTTAAATGCTAACTGCGACGTTCGCGTGTATTTAATTTTTAATACTTTTATCCAACTAAAAAAATGGCAAAATTATTAAAACTTCAAATGTATTATTACATTTTTTTTTTCTTTATTTAAATTTCATTTTACTGAATTCTTGCGTTTGCATAAGCGTTTTAAAAATCTTTGAAGACATTTTCTAATAAATGTTAACGCGCATAAATACAAATGCATAATCAATTCAAAGAGAAACTGAAATGCGATTGCTATATTAGTAGTTCCGCCCTTATCTCTTCTTAATATTGGACGTATCTGGAACTGTGCTCACATCTGAAATAAATTACAGAATATTATATTTTGTCTACTTTAGATAAAAAACTGCGTTGTGAAATTATTAAGTATCAATAAGGGTTGCAACAAACTTGAATTACCTTTATTTATCTTTGGTAATTTGATATACAGAACCCAAATACTCCAGACAAAATTCAGGCAAGACATAGATTAAATTTAAATTAGTTTATATAAAATTTTCTTGGGAAGCAATTTTATATAATGTCTTTCTTTTATTTTTCTTTCTTTTCATAAAATGAAGAAATCATATGGCTTTTCTTTAAACCGTCATTTTTTCATTTCTCTAATACTAAAATGATACAGCCAAACCAACTACATTTTTAAAATCAGAGTCAAGCAATACGCCAATAAAAAAGTTTTATTTATTATACAATTTAAATTAGTTTATATAAAATTTTCTTGGGAAGCAATTTTATATAATGTCTTTCTTTTATTTTTCTTTCTTTTCATAAAATGAAGAAATCATATGGCTTTTCTTTAAACCGTCATTTTTCATTTCTCTAATGCTAAAAATGATACAGCCAAACCAACTACATTTTTAAAATCAGAGTCAAGCAATACGCCAATAAAGAAGTTTTATTTATTATACAGCGTACTTTCGTTTAATTAAAAGTCTGAATTAAAACATTATAGTAAATCGTATTCAAAATCTTTTCTATGCAGATTATAGAGTCAAAATATGTTTTATTTTTAAAACTGAAACATGATTGCTATTTTAAAACAGATTTATATATTAAAAACATATGTCTATTTTGAGGTAAAATATATATTTACTTTGGTTACATATATATTTTTAAATATATGGTTGTTTTTTTTTTTTTACTGTACCAGAAAATTATATTGAAATATCCATATTTATGTATACAAAAATGTTTCACTGAAAGGTTTTGTAGAATTTCTTGTACCACTTTTTTCTAATTTGATATAACTAAATATCTTTGCTCGCACTTAAAACTAAAATAGATTGAATTGCTTGTTTTTGAGTTTTAAATTTAGTTTGAAGTTTCATACTAGTAAAATTAATGCTATACATATCTGAGCTATTTTAATAGGACCAGAACATAAAGTGATTACTAGCTTTGGTACGAACTATTATTGTTAATGTTATTTACAAATACTGTAAGCTTTCAAGTGAATGTTTTTCTTCTGTAATTAACATTACTGCTCAAAACTTGACTGACCATGGAAAATTTGGTTCTTACCTTAAGCAATTTCATTTTCATTCCTATAACTTATGCAATTATTTAGTTCAGGGTAGTCATGATCATCAGTAATTTTAATTTTTACTACATGAGCTTAGCAAGCATTCTGCATAGACTCTTTCGAAGTCTGGAAGAAATTGAAAAATAAAATTCCAAGTCAATTAATACACTATTGTTCAAAATTGAGGGAATTTGCATGTTTTGTTGATTTTTCTGAAAATTAAAGAACGAAAGTTAAAACTAATACTTAAACACAAAAATGAAAATATTTATCGTCAAATATATAAGCGTATACTTGTGGATGTAGAGCTACAGGCTCTATGAAGCATGCATGGTATTTTCTGAGTATTGTTCGCTCATACATCTCGTCGAATTTCTTGGTGTTTCTTTGCGACATTCGATGTAATTAAAAGCAAACAATTAAAATAAGTAACCAACAACCTTTGGATGATGGTCTCGAATCGTGGGAAGACTGGAAGTAAGGCAGTCTCAAGATAAGTGAAGAGAATGAGTGCACAGGTAGATACTCACTACTAGCCCTCCAACATCAGAGAAAAAGACCATTATTGAAGTGGAAATTTGATGGTCTGGGCAGGCATGTCGTATGGGGATACAGATCTCCGGGTCTTTATCAAAAACTCTTTCATTTCTGTATAGTATTAGTATGAGATCTTTAAGCTCTATATTTGTCTTTTACTGGTTCAATTCGCCCTGATATAATTTTAATAGACATCCGTTAGGCTCATCTGGTCGATGAATTTCTGGTAAATAACAACCTACATTTGATGGATTAACCAACCAGCAGTATAAGCTTATAACTAAGCCTAACCAGCAGTATAAGCTTATAAGCAGTATAAGCGTATAAGCTTATAATTATAAGGGGATCTTTATAATTTTTTTTTCAATATTTTAAGCTCTGCTTCGAACAATACAACTCTGAGGAGTCTTATGCACCATCATGCATGTGTACTAGTAATTCCACTGATTAGCACATAAAATCACAATTTTTTCATATAAAGATAAAAAAAATTACGTTTACACATTTTGATGTTGTTCACCTTATAGGCATGTTAATGAAATGTTCTATCAGAAAGGAAGATGCAACACATGTAAACATTAACACACGTAAAAAAGAATTTTCAGTTTTTTAATTCAAAAACAATCTTTTCGTACCCTTTTCTATAAAACTGCGAGACGAATTCTTACACCCTCACCAAAAAAAAATAAAAAATAAAAGTAACAGCAAATCATATGAAGAGCTTATTGGGATTACTCCCCCTTGATGCTTCAAAATCAAGCCAATTTGCAGAGTAAATAATGTAAAGATGGCTTTCCATTTGTAATCCAATTTTTAAAGAGTGGTTGTTTCTTTCTTTGTTCTTTCTCCCCGTATTCTCTGTTTTTCTCTTTCTTTTTCTCCGTCTCTCCCGAGCATTGGAAAATCTGGGAAATAAATTGTAAGTCACTTTGAAATGCAGACGGTTTATTTGCAGTATGCAATTATCATTTTTCATGGTGCATAATTAAACCTAAAGAAAAAGTGCGATAGGTTATTTCGTTTCAAAAGAAGAATCTCTTAAAGAAAATACTGGTAATAAGATCGGGGTTTATTTTCATCATTTTCAAGCAAAATTTGAAAATACTTCTTAAAATTAACCAGAATTTATGGCTTTCAATATCAAGAAATGTTGCTGTACATTAAACAAAACAAAAAGAATAATCTGGATCTAGAGGATTTTTGCAACTTTTAAAAAGTTTAAGTTGTGTATGTAAATTCTTGGCGCTTTCAAAACTAAATGAAGATTAAAGTTAATTAGATCGTTTATCATTACTACTCAAATTACTAATTTTTCATGCAACTTCTCTAAAAAGTGTATTTATATGTTTGGTCTGTCCACTGAATCCGTTTATGTTCTGTCTATATAAATTTTTCCATCATCATCGGCACAACAGCCCATGGTGGGCCAAGGCCGTCTGCCTGTTGGCAAATTTCGAGACAAGAGATATTTTCTTTTTACGGGGCAGGGTTGTCTCGCCATACGCCTAACGCTCTACAGTCATAATAGGCCGGTACCTATGATTTAAAGTGGATTCCAAACCATTACAAATATCCAGGGCACAACCGGGAGTCGAACCCCAAACACTTATAGTATCGAGAGCCAGAGCTCTAATCAAGCGGTCATCGGGCACCATTTGTCCACTAAGGAAATTTCTATTCAAATGGTATATTGAATGTCCGACTCGTACATCAGTGGAAACACATACAGGCTAGCATGCAAGATACGAAAGTTTCTAATCCGTTAGCAACATGCGTTATAATCACTGCTTTTAGAAACTAGAAGATCTGGCAGAGAAGGTGTGTGATTGCTTGTATCTGTAGTCAAACTGCTTCATAAGAGTTTTCCCGGGTTTTTTTCCTATCAAGAGCAGGACAATTATTCCTAAATGTCCCTTCTCAACCATTTATTCGTTGATTATAATGCCCTCAATACAAAGAGAAAAGGTTTTATGACATCTTGATGATGATCTCAGCAATATATTACTATCCTCTAATAAAATCATAAATTATATTTGAAATAATTACATATTTAATCATCCAAATATTGATATTTATAAGTGGCAAAACTATTTTAGTTTCATTTATTTTTATTTATTGATGGTAATTTATTCCATGAATGCTAAGAAAAATGCATTAGATGAGAAATTTCTACTCAAATTTTCCAAAATAGTTAATTTTTGCCACTGGACAAAGCAGTTCAAAAAGTTTAATAGGCTAATAAATAGAGTTCATTTATAAATATGTTTCATGGGATAATTTTAAATAAAGAACACAATAATAAAATACACTCATGTCCATAAATTAAGGATAACGAAGTTCAGGCAAAGAAAAGAAACAGAAGCAAAACAAATTTGACTTATTTGTAAAGTCTATTTATTTATTAAACAAAAGGTAAAGAGCAAAAAAGATGCTATATGTTTGACATAATTAATAAAAATTGCGATTTTTACACCCTGGAGCAAATTTCAAAAAAGAACATATTTACAAAAAACAGTATAACATGGTTAGTATGATGGTTAATATGGAGTATGTCTCCCGGACGATGCAATACAGGCCTTACAACGCCTAGGCATGCTGAGTATCAAATTATCAATCTGATCTTGGGGAATATTACACCACTCATCAAGCAATACCCTCCGAAGTTCCGGTTGACAGGTGGGAGGGGGTTGACGGACTGCAATTCGTCGGCCAAGCATATCCCACACATGCTCTATTGGATTCAAGTCCAGTGAGTATGCTGGCCAATTCATACGGGTGATATCCTCCAATTGAAGGCATTCGTCTACAATGTTTGCACGGTGAGGACGGGCGTTGTCATCCATAAACAGAAATTCAGCACCCATGGCGCCCCGAAACACGCGTACATGTTGTTCCAGAATGACATCCCGATAGATGTGGCCTGTCATCGTTACACTCTGAACATGCAGGTCAGTTCTGGAACCAAGAATAATTCCTCCCCAAACGAGCCATCCTGCACCACCGTAACGGTGTCGTTCAATGGTGTTCTCTTGGTAGTAACGGGTACCTGGCGCTCTCCATATGAAAGTCCGGCGAGAATCAGACTGCAAACTAAACCTGGACTCGTCCCGGAAAACATCACACCAGACCACTGTTGCGGTGTCCACAATGCATGCTCTCTACTCCAGGTTAATCGCAGGCGACAGTGAGTTGCGGTAAGTGGAACACATCTGACAGGACTATATAGACAGGAATATAGACCAATATAGACCATATAGACTTCTGACAGGACTATATAGACAGGAGAATATAGACCAATATAGACATATAGACTTCTGACAGGAGCATATAGACCAATGTGCTCTAAGCGTCTGTACACGGTCTGCCTTGAAACTGTCGTACCGGTAGCTGAAGAGAGCTGACGAGACAGGTCTGATGCTGAGCTCCGTCTGTTTCTTTTGGCAGAAACTGCTAAATACCGGTCCTCATTCGGCGTTTTAACTCGGGGGCGACCTGTGCTGTAACATCTACTCACATTACCATCATCTTGGAATCGTTGCCAAAGCCTGGAGATGACACTCTGGGCGATTCAAGTTCCTCGGATACTTCCAGCTGGGTACATCCACATTCCAGTTGTCCGATAATTCTACCACGTAAAAAATCATCCAAATGCTTCCTTTGTGCCATAACTATGCGGTTATTGCACTGAAAGGCTTTTTAAAGCGTTTGTGAACAATTTTACTTCTTTGCCACCATTCCTTATATACCCCTCTCTTACATTCTCGTCATTGTGACGTACTTCCGCGCCATCTGGTGGTTTCTGTAATTTGCATATTCTTCTTCAAGATGTGTGTGATAATTCAAGATGTGTGTGATTCTGAATTATCCTTAATTTATGGACATGAGCGTATTATATACGAAAATAAAATTTCCTCCTACTTTTTGAAATATGGCAAAATTTACATGAAATGGCTTTTTCCCATTTATGTTTCTTACTAGCAGATATGATCCGGTACTGTCCAGCTACAGAAAATTAAACATTTTTAGTTCTGGTAAATTTTACTAAAAAAATATCTATGCAGAATTAATGGTTTGAGATTTTAAATAACTCGCCTTAAATTGGTTAAATAAAGCAATCTTTCTTAAATCATTCTTAATCATTCTCAAAAATTCCACAATTTTTTTCCACCGTTAATCTGTTATTTTCATAATAGCTCAAGTTTTGGGAATAATACTTAAAACTAATATAAATCTTCTATCTAATTTTTACAATGACTTAACTAGCAGCGCCAGTCAGTTTTTTAATGCGGGTGCCATCTGACGGCATAAAAATCTGATAGCAATTAAAAAAATAAGGTTTTTATTTAATTAAAAAACAATTAATAAAATTTCTTTGGTAATTTTTTCTGTAATAATAAATTCAGAGAAAAAGATTGAACTTCTAAGATTTATAGTTTTTCAGTCATGTTAGAACATACTGACATAAATATATGTAGGTGTGATAGTTAAAATGTCTGTGGTGTCTAGGGAATTAAAAAGAACAGGCTATTCGTTTTTCACTTCTGTAATATATACAGTTTTTACACTTACAAAGCATCACATTTAGTTTTATAACTACTATCATAAAACTATCCACAGCTATGCAGAGTTCTCAACATCACAGTTCTGCATCAGTTCTTATCTCTCAAAGTTTTACTATTTCTTAGTTAGTGAGTCTATATATCGGTTGTTGGTGGAAGTTTCATTTAATAGATCTATGTCGACAGTCCTAGACCAAAGGTCTCCAAACTTTTGAGCCTAAAGGCCAAAACTTTACTAGCTCATCATACCGATAGTGAGGTATATGTTGCGCTGGAATGAACTCCGCTCCGTTTGCAATTTCGCTCGGTACTTACGGGCAAGTGTCAATTATATTTCATTGCGGCGGAGATGCTATCATGTTCCACAGTACCACAGCGTCTTTTTCTGAGGATTGGAGGAAATATGCTTGGTTAGTCGAAATACGCAGCGTCATGAGGTTTTTGAGGATTACTTTTTAATAGAAGAATAGATAAAACTTGTGAATTTTATGATTCTTCATATTCGTAACATTCACGGTACAACCATTGAAGAAGATAGTCTTAAAACGGGTTTAAAATGCTGGTCTGAAAAATAATCTGCGATTGAAAAAATTAAGGTGTGCCTCCACTGATGGTGGCAAATACCTGCCACTAAACAAATAAAGGTGTCATTGGTCGCATATATAGAAAATAATGGCGGTTCAAATACAGTGCATCATTCATCAACAGTCTTTATGCGAAAAATTTTTGGATTGGAGAATTTGGAGAATTTTAAACCAGTCGTGTCAGCGTAAATTATACTAAATCAATGCGCTTAAGCATCGTTCATTCCACGAGATTATTGAACAGATTGGAGAAAATGACTTATCGTATTATACCGCAGTACGCTGGCTTAATTGTCAAAAGCCTCGAACGCGATTTCTGGAGCTTCGAGCAATAATCAAAATTTTCTTGAATAAAAGGAATCATTGTCTGCGTGAGTTATAAAACGACGAATAGTTGTTGAAGTTATCATTTTATATACATTTAACTAAATATATTAAGGAATTTAATTTAGAATTACAAGGAAAAAAATCAACTTCTACCTGATTTATACATTCATATTAAGTCCTTTCGATAAAAAATTGTTTTGTGTTCAATCCCATTGAACAAAAAATGTTTCATTCCTTTAAGTACATGCCAAACATTTATTCAGCAAACTGAAACGCCATTTCTATTAAATTTTGCAGTGGAAGCTTTTAGTGCTTTAAAAATAAATTTTAAGTCTCGTTTTCAGATTTTTATCCAATTTCAAACGACATCAAGATTTTTCAAAATATTTTAACCCAGACATAGAAGCCCTTGCCCCAGAACTTCAAATAGAAAATTGATTTGCAGTGTAGCGATATTTTTAAAGGAAAATATGTAAAACGCATCATTGCTGTAATTTTATAAGATTTTTTTTCCCCTTACAAATTGATCAATTACATAATTTGTTTTTTTTTTTCCCGCTCTCAAGACTAACTGTCTATGTGAAAACACTCTTAAAATTAAATACACAAAAATATTTATATATCAAGTTAATTGATGAGCATTTAAAGTCGCTGCTGATAATTTCCACAAGTGAACTTGATCCGCAACTGCAAACAAATGTCAGTGGAAAGTTACAGCTATATAAATCTCATTAATCGTAATCGTAATGCTTTATTTCATTATTTCATTAAGGGAATTATCTATTTACGTTACTTATTGTAGATTTTTAGGACAAATCTCAAATTATTAATTACAGTTAAAATGCTCAATGTCCTTTTTCATGTCAGTTATTGTGTTTCTTAATTGGACGTCACATAAAAACATCTGATTATAATTTTATGCGATTCACTTTTATAAATTTTACAATATAAGTAAAAATAAACTGTGGCGGGCCGGAATGATACTGCTCGCTGGCTGGTGTTGACCCTCTGGCCGTAGGTTTGAGACCCATGTTATAGACTATGACGGACATCTGAAAGATTTCCCAAAGTCATTAAATCTAATTGGAAGTTGTAAAATGATTATGTCTAGCAGATATCCTGGTGCCGCTCTCCTTGTTATCAATTGCAATGAAATGTTATAGATTCGGCATTGCTGAAATGTCACTGACCTCATGGACTCTTAAACACATTAAAAAAATCACATGATTGAAAAACTATGCGATAAATCTAAATTCAAAAAGATCAAAAGAAAAACGATATAAAACAAGTATAGGGGATGTAGCACATACCAGAAAACATTAAACCATGTTATAAAAACACTTCATCATATCAGAAGAGGTAATATGGAACGCGGTGCTTAACTTATCAGGAAAGATCCTCTAGTTCTCTAAAATGTCTTCGCATACTACATCTATTGAGATTTTAATTTCCTTCTTTCTACTCCGATATATTTCCTTTGATTGATTTTGCTCTAGACCTGAATCTGAGCAAGTTGAAACTAATAGATATATTTGGTGTTTTGATTGCCGAATAAGAGTACCGCCATCTGATGATATGATATGCAAACGGTTTAATCGCTCATACCCTGCTATCACTAATCTTCGCAACACTACAAGCAGAGTATTTTCCAGTACGTCGATGAAGAACAACATTAAACTCTACTTTATGTCCAGATTGTAAGTATCCATCATTTTTAACTTCAGACATGGGAAAGAACAGCTTTTTTTTTATCTTATACTGCTTCATACGATAAAAATCCAAAATTCCTTTTCATTGTATCTGCAGTAGTCTGAATTCTTGCTCAGATCACTTTAATGTTAACAGCGCACACTATTCCATCCTTGATTACGCCTATTTGAAACTGAACTACATCTCACTTTTGTAGAAACGCATGCTTTCGTTTAAGCTAGTTATAATCAAATTCGTAATCAACCAAATTTTCTTCCATTTTTTATTTAGCACTATATGTTATGCTAACTTTTTTCTGTATAATGCTCTTGATTATGATTGAAGTATCATAGAAGTTTAATAACACCATTCAAGACTTCTGGTTGACTGTCTTCTCTTGGTATAATGTTAGGAGACAATTTATAGACAAATTTAACACTTTATATGTTGCCTTTATGGACTACACCATATTTTACTTCTTGCTCTACTTCCAATGAATATGAATCACCATCAAATGTATTATAATGAAAAAACACTTCACTGTCGTGATCTTTTGTTTCAATAAATCTAAAAGTATTTTTCAGAGCTGTAACGAAATCTTTAAGTGTGAATGTAAAACCAGTTCTTTACTTTAGGCAACATTTTAAATTGTGTGGATACAGTTTGTAATCTTTTTAAACAATTGTTATAAATACATCAGTGGCTTCAGTTTTATCTGGTTTATACGAAGAGATAAAGTTTTTAGGTTTATTTTTCATCAGTGCTTCACTAAGATGACCAGGTTTAAATTCATAGCCCAGATTTAATTTGAACATCTGCAGTAACCATGCCTTCGTTTCATTTTCTTTAAATTAAATGCTTTATTGGAGATTTTTTATTGAAGCCTGACCTAAAATATCAGCTCCTATAATAGCGTGAAATCATAACTATGATGTTTGCACCACATATCATCTCAAAATGAAATTATTTCCATCTATAGTAACTTCTTGTTCAAAAAAACAAAAATAAAGCTTGTGAAAATGAAAGAAATTATTTTTAAAAAATGAAATTATTTCCATCTATAGTAACTTTTGTTGAAAAGATCCCTTAGTTGGAATTTGAGAATTTTCAAATCCCGATAAAGCTATTCACTCATTTGAAAAATTTGGAGTGTTGAGCATCTCATTACATACATCTTCTCATAATAGACATATAGTCAACCTTGGCTTACCTTTGTCGACAAGTGCGACTACAGTTCTATTATTTAACTTTATTTCTTTTGTTTTAAATCTTTCTTCAAACATTATAGAATGGATTTGAGCTCCATGAGTACTTGAGGATTCCTGATTCTCATTAATTCTGCTCAGAAACTTTAAACTGTTTTTGTTTTGCTGTAGTAAATTAGAATAATGAGATCGTAGATGCCTGCTGTCTCCACACTTTCTCCCCTGGGGAACCTCACTTCCGTGGGTATTTCATTGCGCTTTGTAGCGTACTTGTTGTCTCTGGGGGTGGGGGAGTACATTCAGACCTCCCTGAAACTTGATCTGGAAGGCCTCTTCACAGGGAGTGATGGCAAAGTCATTGTTGAGCAATCGTCTCTGTTCGTCACATTTCCAAAGTTGAGGCGTAGCTGGGTAGTTTTGCACCTCTGGTTTCGCTGCATGCTTAGTGCACAAGATTGTGAAGCACAGGCCTCTCGGGAGAGCTGGTGTCTCCACACTTATAACATATTTTTAAACCTTGTTTTCTCCTTTTATCAGAAAGTTCATTCCCAGACGAATTTCTATCATCTATTCTATTACGACGTTGGTCACAGCAGAATTTCTCCGAAATTAAAACGAGGTTGCTTCGAAAATTTTTATCATTTTCATTCTAGATTAGGAAATATACTATATATGAATGTGAAATTATGTGGGGGGAGGGGGGCGAATGAATGTAGTGTGTAAAACTGGCTTGGCTACTCTACTTATATTTCCTTGAGAGACATTGTTAGGGCAATATAGTAGAAAACACTTATAGAATCAATCAAAAAAAAAAATGAAATGAAACTGACACATTCACGGTATCGAACAAAACTACAATTCCTCTATTTAAAAAGAAAGATCCCTATCTAATTGACATCACACAGTTATGATTCCGCTAACTAATATTTATTTATTTATTAAGGATAGGGGAATACTTGGGGTAGCTAGTTTCCTAGAAGAATGACCCACTACTTTACTGACCCCGCGGTGCTGAATTTTCAACTATTTTTTTCTTGTCACATTAGCTAGCCGGCGACTCGCGATTCGGTGCCCCGGCTTTGCCCGGCTACAGAAAATCAAACATTTTTAATTTTCATTCATGGAATTAAAATGTTCATGATCATATACATCATCTTAAAACTATAACTCAATTCATTTTTCATATTTTGCACTAATTCCTATTTTTAACAAATACTGTAATAACAAAATAATTGATGAGAAATTTTTAGAGATTTCTACTATATGGATGATTTTTAGTTTCAGTAAATTTTATCAGGAAAAAAAATTGTAAAACGTGCAAAGATATCAAAAGAAAATCTCAATAGCAGATGCAAAACTATTAAGAATTGTGGTTTGTCAAATTCTAAAGAAAAACGCAGAAAAACGTTTTTTTAACACCAGACAGATGCGTGAGACAGAAAATGGTTGTTACGTAATAATAATAAAAAAACTAATTAGAATTTACAGGTAATTTTTGGCTAGACACAAAGAATAAGATCAGAGAAAAAAAAAGTAAAATGCTGAGAGTTATTTTTAAGTTACATTAGAATATTTGTATAGTTACATAGAATAATATACATACAAAAATTTAATCTTTTAAAGATAGACTTTTTTTTTTTTTAATAATTTTGCAAATTTTTTTCAGCAAATAATTTTTACAAATTTGATTTATGCACTAGAAACTTTTAATTAAACAACATTTTTATTTATTTATTTTTTTTTTTTTTCCATTTTAAAACAATTTATAATTTTTCCCTATTTGATAAATTACACAAAAATTATTTCACAATCAATTTTAAAAGGCTTATTCACAAATTAATATATTTTTAATTTCCTTTTTTATTTTAAAACAATTTATATTTTTTTTTTCGTAGCTTGAATTACATAAACTTTACAAAAAATTATTTTCTGCAAATTATTTTTCTTTTTTACTAATTTATTAATTATAATTTTTTTTTACTTTTTATAATTTGAAGGATAATATATTAATACATTTACTTTGATAAAGGATTTTTTTTCACCAAAAAATATTTCAGCAAAATGATTATTTTCGTTTTTATACACTTATTAAACGATATTTTTTTTGGCAATTTATAGTTTTTTTTCTCTCAATGTGTTTAAACTTTATTAATTTAATTAAATTTTTTAAAAATTACTTACGGAATAATTATTTTCAACAAATATTCTGTTTTAATATGAGTGCATACATCACTGAATTATATATATATAAAATATTACTCATGAATATATACTTTTATCCCCTTGTTAAATTGATTATGTCGTTTGAGATAATTTTTCTTCTCTTTTTTTTTTTTTTTTAAATAAAATAATATTCTCTCTGTGATAATGTAATTCTTTGCCAAACAAATTTTTCACCACGCTCACCAAACATTTAAATATTATCAGTTTTATATTTAAATATTTTCACATTAATGACTAATAATAAGCTAAAGATCATTATAGATTCATATAAATCAATAAAATTTGAATGTGAAGCATGCAGAAAAATCTTGTTAGCAGAGAACATCTTCATAATAGAGAGTCAAGAAAGATAAACCCAAATTTCTCTAAACAGGAAAAAAAGTTCGACCAAAATTGCTGTATATCAAAGGTGCAAAGCAGTCGTGGTACAATGGTTAAAGGGACATAGAAATCCATTCAAAAACTGCATTTAGCTCGAATAACGACGGCTGTTTAAAGTATCTTATATAAGCAATTATATAAGATTATATAAGATTTGAACAACTAACAGAGTTTGAACGGGGAGAATCATCGGCCTTCGTGAAGCTGGATTGTCTTATCGTGCAGTAGCCACTCGTGTGCAGCGTAACAGCAGCACAGTGATGCGTCTTTGGAAGCAGTGGACGGACGAGTGTCGGACAACTCGGAAATCCGGGAGTGGACCCGAAATGTGACGTCAGCTCGCGATGATAGACACCTGGTCCGCAAGGCGCTGACGGACCGTACAGCTTCCTCTAGACAATTGGCAGCACGGTGGTCAATAGCTACAGGTGTTTCATTGTGTGCTTCATCAATTCGTAGACGTCTGCTGCAGCGTGGACTGCGCGCAAGGACTCCTTTATACAGGATCCCTCTCACGCTAAACCATCGGCGCCTGCGGCTACAATGGGCCGCTCAGCATAGTGACTGGCGTGCTGATTGGCAGCATGTGTTTTCTGACGAATCCCGCTTAAATTTGTGGTACCATGATGGGCGCATTCGTGTCAGACGCTATGCCGATGAACGCCACCTACCGGAGTGCATTATCGACGCCACAGTGGACGAACACCCGGAGTTATGGTCTGGGGTGCCATAGCATATCATGGACGATCTCAATTGCTAAGAATTGGGGCAATCTGAACAGCAACCGGTACATCAGTGAAGTTCTACAGCCCCAAGCTGTTCCCTTCCTTCAAAGCTTCCCAGGCGCTGTATTTCAACAGGGCAATGCCCGCCCTCATATCGCTAGGACTGTTCAATCCTTCTTTGCAACGCGGCAGGTACAGTTTCTTCCTTGGCCTGCGTATTCCCCGGATATGTCGCCGATTGAACATGTGTGGGATTACGTTGGTCGGCTCTCGCTCGTGATCCTCGTCCTGTTGCTTCTGCAGACGAACTTTGGTGCGCATACAAACAATATGGAATGCTCTTCCTCAGGCAGACATTCAAAATTTGTTTGACTCCATGCCACGTCGTGTGACAACACTTATTGCGGCGCGGGGTGGCTACACAAAATACTGATTCCGATCTCTTGTTATTGTTTGTTTGCTTTGAACATTTAATCATTTATTTGTACCACTACCACTCAACTGTGTATTAAATGTCATTCAATTATGACGATTCCTTCATGGTGTTGCAATTTTCACAAACATGAGTTTATTATACACATAATTTCAGGCGAATATAAAATACTTAAATCATTAAATAGCATGGTTGTAATTCCTATAAATATGTACCAATGTATTTTTAAAGTATAAAAGTAAAAAATATTTTGAATAGTAATAATAATAATAATAGATTTCAAGTAAAGAATCATTTGTTTTTAAATATATGAAAAAAAACGGAATTTAAAACAAATTTGTAAAAATTATCACACGAAAGTGAGTTTTAGATTTATTTACGACGCCTATGTGAAGTGTTTATGATTGATTATTTCTTAAAACAAAAATGGCTAAAATTTAAAAGGGCATTACTCAAAGAAGCAAAATTGAAAGAATGTCTTAGCTCTGATTTAAGAGATTAATAAGTGATATAAGAGATTTGACAGTGACATAAAAGATTTGACTTATGCAAAAATTATTTCATTTGTCAACAGCAAAGTAGAAAAAAATGTTGATTCTGATATAAAGGATTTTATGCAAGACCATAACTTTGAAACTATAATGAACTCAAAAGAAAAAGATGCTTGGACTACATTTAAAGAAATTGTTTTTAAGGTCCTTAGAAATCAAAAAGTTCTTAATTACGAAAATATAACTGAAATTTTGTTGAGAAAATTAGAAGAACTGTGGTGATGAATGTTCATTTCCAATTCACAATTTAATATTTTTGCCTGAAAATGAATCAATGAGGGAAGAACAAAGTGAGCATCTAATATAATATAACGAATAAACGATACTAAAGCCATTAGCATGTAAATATGATGGAAGATTATTGCTGATACCTTCATTGAGAAACTCCAAAAACATTGCATAAGAGATAGAGCTGACCCGAACTTTTACCAACAAAAGGTTGAAAAAAATACAGAACTTGTGATTACAGTGAGGACCTTCTCCAACTTTCATAATCATAACGTTGAAAAAGTTGAATTGTACGTACATTTTTATTTTCATTACATATACGCCTATTTGTTTACTGCATTGTATTTTAGCTTTATAAGAGCCAAAAATTAATGGAATTTGCAGAAAAATAGTGGATGATTAGAAAAAAAAGCAATTAAAAACATAAAAATAACTTAATTTATGAAAAAAACAAATTTTTTAATATTTTTTAATTACCCAGTGTATTTATTAAGAAATGCACCTGATTTATACTATTTATGTCTCAGAACAAAAAAATAGTAAAACAAATATGAAATTTCTACATATTTGTATATTTATACAAATATTACAAATATATTTGTATATTTGTACTAATAAACAAAAAATTTAAATCTCAAAATTAATTATACATGAAATACAGTACACACATTAATAAAAATAATAATTTTCAGGAAAGCTAATAATTTCACAGTAGCGGAACATTTCGGGAAACTAATTAAAAGAAAACTTGAGAGTACAAGTTTTATTATTATTGATCTTACCTTAAGTTAATTTCTACGAGGTTACTTGGTTCTTTTAATAAAGTTTTAAAAATTCTCTCATGCGTAAATTTTGCATAATGAAGTATTTTTTTCTTTTTGAACTATAGTGGTGTTTCGTTTCATATATTTTAAAAATACGATTTAAATTTTTGTTTTAATATCCTACGGTTTCGTTGATAACGCAAACAACCACAATTAATTATGTTTCTGTTTATTTAACATTTTATGACTATTTCTGCATGAATTTTTTAGACGTACAATATTTTTGTATTTCTTAGAAGAAAAACAATATAATATAAGAGAATAGAACTATATATTTCTTATATCTTTAAAGTAGATATTATATAGTAGAAATATATAATATCTACTTTATAGATATAAAAATGTGTAGAAATACATTGGTTTTTCTCGAAGGTTTTGTAACCATTTGACCGATAAGAACAATTTTTGGTATTGCATAATTTTTGTGAATTTGATTGCATTACCTTTGCTTACATTACTTTTATATATTCAAAAATTTCCATACTATGCTTGCTTACTTCTATGTTGCAGGCATAATTTTTAAATGAATGTAATTATTCGAAGTTTAGTGTGTGTGTGTGTGTGTGTGTGTGCGCGCTGCTTCCTTCCGAGATTTCAATGTTTAGGTTTAATAATTGGAAAGCAATTTACATTTCAATTACAGTTATTTATATCGAAATTATCCCTCTTAAGAACGTTTTTAAATATGTGGGGTCTTATTTTATAGTAAATATTTCGTATGCATTATGGTAGTACACTGTAATTAAATTCTTCCAGGCATTTTTTTTATAATTTTATGCATATACAAGGAAACCTTTGTTTTCTGTATATGACACATTCAACTTTTCTTTTTCTACACCTCATCCCCGTACCTAGAGGTATGTAGCCTCCTACCAGATAGAGTGAAACCACGGTGGGACTCATATATACCACAAACAGCCCACCAATGAGTGATGGGAAGGACTTTTAGGGGTGATTGCCTCGCATTTGCATGTCGTATAGTGGAAAACTCTCACCAGATGCGAGACAATTTTACAAATATTGTCGCAATCGTTATCGACTATCTTCATTTCTAAAGCAACTAATTTGAGCGACCTAATTCGACAGACCGAAACGGCGCTATTCGAACGACGGCTACGTGCATGTTGCAACTTTGCCACGAGTCTGACCAATACATTTAACTACTATTACATACATCGCATATTACACGGATTACCCTTCCATTAACTAAAATTTTGAAAATTACTCTAAAACTTGCCAATCTAACCTCTACTAACCATCAGTATTCAGAACATGAAAATTTCGAGAATTTTCACAAACGTCCTGCAGTGCGCCATAAATCTATAATTATGATATAAGACAACCTGTAATAGGCTTTCGATAAAGACGCTAAGTTAAAAATGTTCAGGAACCTAATCTTATAACTATTTTTTAAGAGAACGAAGTCTCGTTCGATATTTCATTGGTTTTCTCATTCCCCCTTAATGCAGAAATATTATTTTTTAAGGCATCTAATTCAATGAAACCCTTAATTCTACCTAATCAGGATTCTAATGTGTTGCCAACATTACCAAGGGAACACTGCTCCACTGTGTCAAAGCTTTCCCTATGTTGGTAAAATAATATAGGAAAATTATCATGGGAATTGCTCAAAACGTGCGTATTGTTTTTGTAGAAAACTGGGAAGTATTTTATCCAATAGGCCATCCGTGTTGACGTGAGACATCCTCACCCTATTATTATCGAGTCTACTCGTTTTCAGTACAGTGACTACGAAATACCATCTGTAGTTGAATTCTGGTTGGTTGGCTGCTTATCTGTCACTACTAACAGCCACTAGTCGGACATTTTTTGCAAAATGAACAACAAAAATGAAAACAGGATTCTTTTTTCTAAAAAAGAAAAAATAATAATAATAACTAAATTAAGCATTGCCCCCTTCTATAATTTTTTTTTTTTTATTAATTGCTTGTAAACAATGCCTTTATTAAATGCAAATAAAGTGAATTCAAAAACATTCGTGTATTTTCATTTACATGAATAATAACAGGGGATTCTTCTATTGATGACCTTGAGTGGCCAATTTTGGTCGAAATGAAGAGATGTTAAAATTTAGAAGTTTTCCTGTTGTTTTATAGCATTTTCAAAGATTATGTACATAACAAAATGTGGTTTAGATTTTGTTTTTATGTAAGTTTTTCTCTAACATTTTCAGTTTTCTCCCCCCCTCTGTTCTATATTGTGTTCTGGGTATAAAGGAACAGATGCATGTAGAACAAACATTTTGCAAGAAATATTGATACACTGTAATGAATCTAATTTATAATTATTTGCATTTTACGAATTTTACATATACATACAGTAGAGCATCAGTAAGTTTCAGAAGCCCCATCACTGTGTTCTAGAACTTGAAGATGTAGAAGTAAGATGCTACATTTATGAGATACAGCTATTTCCTTAGATGTTAAAAATGGAGGCAATTGATAAAAACGAACATTCAAATGTTGAAAATATTATTTCACATGCGGATGATAAGCCAGCGTTAGATATTGCCCTTTGCTGCATGAAGCAGTACATTACCACTACCTTGTGAAACAACGTTGCAAGAAAGGAAATTTCTACTCTAAAACAAATATTTATAAGAATTTTTTCTGAACAATAAAACATTTACACGTAATATTATTTGAACTAAATTTTGATTTACAATACGGCTTTCTCATTATCTTTGCTCATTAAAACTGATTTGGTCGAATATCATATTTTGGAAGCATTAATTGTGTGATAGGAAGTTTACTCTCGTACCATCTGAACTGTACTGCATTAAAAAAAAACCATACATAATATTATGTTATGCCCACATATAATATCAGGTTGCTCTTTTTTTTTTCTCTCTTAAAATACAAATATTAATCAAAATTTACAAGTTTAATTTAAAAATCTCTGCTCTGTCGTCCAATCAAAATGCAATGTGAAATTTTCTGCACGTCCTGGCGCCATCTGTTACAGATATGATGAAAAATAATGCATATTTGATTTTCAGGTGAAAATGTTCCATTAGGGTTCAAATATTCTGTAAAAGTACTGTAATCCAATATGCACATTTTAATTAAAAATGTACATTTCAATTTAAAACCTTGGTTCTTTTTTTAATACTTGTATAAGTCCTCAAAATTATTTTAACCAATCATCATCACATAAATTGTAATCTTTTTAAAATCTGACAAAACGAAATGTTAACAAATATATATATAATAAGCTGCAAAAATATTCTGTCATCTGTTAGGTCTTATAAATGCGACTAATTGAAAACATAAAAGAGTAGTTGATTTGGGTTTTTTTTAAAGTCGTCATCCATTCATATCATATTTATTTTTATTCTGCTTATTTCTTTATTTTCTTTTAGTGCCATTTCATTCAAAATCATGTTCATAACTCAACATGAGATCTATCAAATATGACAGACTATAATGAATTAACGAAATGCCTACCTAAAAACCTTCCTTTTTGATATTTTACAGTTGCAGCCAAATATTATAAATAACAAGTAAATAAAATAAAAAAGCATATCTACGATCCGTAAAAGTGCTACTTAAATCCCCATAAAAATATTCTGCCATTTTTCCTTAAAAAAATAGCAAATATAATGATCACATGAAAATCTTCTTGTTTCATATTTTTATTATAAACTTTTTTTTTTTTTAAATACAGTTCATTTTTTTATATCTCATTTTCCTACGGCATATTTCTAACAGCTAATTTATTGATTTCGTTAAATTAACTGTTTCTGCATTAAAATTCTTTTAAAAAGATTTAACATTGGAAAGAATTCTTATTGATACAACAGAATTTGCTTATTGAAATTTTCAATAAGTCTTTCATTTCTTTGTTAATGAAGTCTTTCTTTTAATATTTTGCCTTGACTTACAAGTTGCATTGAGATTTATGCTCGAGCAAGCTGCTTTATCTCCATTTATCCAAATGTTATGTACACTCATGTCCATAAATTAAGGATAATGAAGTTCAGGCAAAGAAAGAGACAGAAGCAAAACATATTTGAAATATTTGTAAAGTCTATTTATTAAACAAAAGGTAAAGAGCAAAAATGATGCTATATGTTTGACATAATTAATAAAAATTGCGATTTTTACTCCCTGAGCAAATTTCAAAAAAGAACCTATTTACAAAAATTCTAGATTTCTAATTCTAAATTTCTATTTAGGACGGGCGTTGTCGTCCATAAACAGAAATTCAGCACCCATGGCGCCCCGAAACAAACGTACATGTTGTTAAAGAATGACATCCCGATAGATGTGGCCTGTCATCGTTACACTCTGAACATGCAGGTCAGTTCTGGAACCAAGAATAATTCCTCCCCAAACGAGCCATCCTGCACCACCGTAACGGTGTCGTTCAATGGTGTTCTCTTGGTGGTAACGGGTACCTGGCGCTCTCCATATGAAAGTCCGGCCAGAATCAGACTGCAAACTAAACCTGGATTCGTCGGAAAACATCACACAAGACCACTGTTGCGGTGTCCACAATGCATGCTCTCTACTCCAGGTTAATCGTAGGCGACAGTGAGTTGCGGTAAGTGGGACACATCTGACAGGTCTACGAGCATATAGACCAATGTGCCCTAAGCGTCTGTACACGGTCTGCCTTGAAACTGTCGTACCGGTAGCTGAAGAGAGCTGACGAGACAGGTCTGATGCTGTGCTCCGTCTGTTTCTTTTGGCAGTAACTGCTAAATATCGGTCCTCATTCGGCGTTGTAACTCGGGGGGCGAACTGTGCTGTAATATCTACTCACATTACCATCATCTTGGAATCGTTGCCAAAGCCTGGAGAGGACACTCTGGGCGATTCCAAGTTCCTCGGATACTTCCAGCTGGGTACGTCCACATTCCAGTCGTCCGATAATTCTACCACGTAAAAAATCATCCAAATGTTTCCTTTGTGCCATAACTATGCGGTTATTGCACTGAATGGCTTTTAAAGCGCTTGGGAACAATTTTACTTCTTTTGCCACCATTCCTTATATACCCCTCTCTTACGCTCTCTCGTCATTGTGACGTACTATCCGCGCCATCTGGTGGTTTCCTGTAATTTGCATATTCTTCTTCAAGATGTGTGTGATAATTCTGCAGGTGAAATTTTTATTTTAGAGTTCAATTTCTGTGTGATTCTGAATTATCCTTAATTTATGGACATGAGTGTGTAAATAAAAAAAGAGACGACACTGTACTGATGAACGATAAATTTTAATCAAATAACAAGAAAGCCAAAAATTCGTTAATCCATGATAGTCTGTCATATTTGATAGATCTCATGTTGAGCTGTGAACATGATTTTGATTGAAATGACAAACAAAAGAAAATTAAGAAATAAACAGAATAAAAATAAAAATGTTATGAATTGATGAAGCTGTTGATTGATTACATCACGATGCTATAAAACTTTGAATAACACTTATTACAAACAAGAAACAACATTAAAAAAATTAAGTTCCCTGGTAGCTGACGAGGTTACGAGACTTTTCGTAGAAAATGGAGTATTGTTACAGTCTTGTAACGCGCATCCACAATCAGATCGAATGTCCCAGAAAATGTGTATTCGCAAGCACACTGCAGCTTGTTTCTGAGCCTTTTATATTTCATACATTGGAACAAAATATATTCTACGGCTTTGGTGTATTGCAAAATGGGCACAAAGGAGGTGAGACTGCACCAAATGTATGGAGTTTAGACTTTGATGAGTATGTTTTTGTGCAAAAAAAAAAAAAAAAAAATGAATGCAATCTATAAATTAATATTCAAGGTAAATGAAAGAGATCTTCAAAATGGAGGAATGTTTCTTTTGCATAAGAACAACTTTAAATATAAGAAAAGACTGAAGTAAAAGGCTTTTTTTCGACCCCGATACAGCAAGCATTCTGTTATAAAATAACATAATAATGAATATGGGATATAATGGCCGAACAGAAATTAAAAAGAACATTGAGGACATTCAAAATCAAAAAGAGCCTAAATGACTTGTTTAGAGCTCGTAACTGATTGTACACATTGAAATTTTAAAGATATATATTCTACATCAAATCTTATTTTAGATACTCTAAGATTTGAGATGATATTTTATCCCCAAATCTGGTTTACAATTTTTATTTTTTCTTCGAACAGTTTTTCACATTTAACTTCTTAAAGCTGAAATTCACAGAAAATTGAAATAAAGGGAAGAGGAAAATCCAACAAGAACCAATTTTTAGTCTGTTGGGCAATGGTGGAATCATTAATTTAGAGTAGTGGTTTTCAAATTAATTTGCTCTACCATCCTCTTTCAGAGAAAAAAATATTCGGTGCCGCCGTGGAAATGTATCTTAAGCAAGAAAACATACATAAAGATGTAGGTAGATAGACAGATACATAAAAGAATAAAAAAATTTATTATGTCTTAAGACATAATAAATAAATAAAGATGATGTAAATAAAAGTTACCTCGAAGATCGATATTATAAAATTACTTACTAAAAACGCATTAGCACAGAAGAATAAAATAACGAAGAATAATACGAAAATAAAAAATATGAATAACATTAAAATGATCCTAAAGCGAAAGATGAATCTGGTGCGCTTTATCAATTAATTAATCCCCCTGCTTTCTTTTAATCAGCAGTATTCTTAAATCACTGTGATTCGCTATTTGCGATCGATTTTTGTTAACAAATTTGTGATCGCATTACAGCCACATTTCAGTAAATATAAAAAAAATACGATTAAAAAATTTTTGTATTAAAGCTTATAATCCGGGATTAACTGCATCTGCTTCTGCAGTCAGAAATGTTAGTAGCAGTGTTTTAATCGTTGATGAATAGCTTTTCTAAATTTGTCTTTTCTTCTTTAAGATTTCGCCATACTCTTATTTTTATTTAACGCCCCCAAATGCATCTGTGGCTATTATTACCGTAATTTCTATGCAAACCTTGTTATGTATAAACTATTAAAGGACAATAACAATAGATCATTGTTCTTCAACATTTAAATTGATACTTAACCTAGCTTATGTAGTGCCGTATGCAATTTTACGAATTTCGGAAGAAATTTACAATTTCTTTTTGATATTGTAATACTGGTATTTGATTTTTATTTTATAATTCTCTTCTATATTATATTTATTGAAATTTATTTTTGTTTTTCATTTATATTTATTCATTCCCTTCCTATTGAACAATTTATAATATTTCGAATTATTTATTTAATTTTTGATTGGCTTTTATTTTATGATCGGTAATTCAACATAATAATTAATGAATAAGGGGCCTCCTGGGAAAATAAATGTGGGCTATTGTAAAAGTTTTATTCGGTATTTGTTTCGTAATTACTTGTATTTCATTGTCTGAATAAGGAAGATTGTCAAGATTAAAAACTCTGTTAAGGATACTGGAATCGACTGCAATTAAAAGCCCTCTGCTTGTATTATCTGAACGATCAGTTCTATAAATTAGTTTAGCGGGTAAGTGAAATTGATCTTCGGAATTAAGGAATGTTTCCTGTTGCTAAACTGACATGGAAGAAAAAAAATTGAAACAGAAAGAATCGTTTGACTTGGATACTACGAGTAATCGATTTAACATTTTAAACGTTGTATCGAACAGGAAAAGCAAAGTTTATAAAAAAATGAAGAAATATTAATGAATAAATAAAAGAGTTTAAATCCCCTTATTTAGTGCTCAGGATCGACAGTTATATCAAACGAGAAGCAGAAAAGGATGAAGACGGATTACCATGATCTGTTAATTTTTCCCATGTGCTATCGAAGTCTTGTAAGACTTCAAAACCTAGGTTTTTGGTTTTTATTCTTATCCTTAAACGAAGGAATTGAGATAGTAACTGGAGGAGAAGAGAGTTTTTTTTATTGCATGAATTAGGGAGGTAAGAGAAATTGTTATATTTTCAGTTAGCTTTTTGCAGTTTAGATTTTTGAAAATGTAGGCCTGTGCCTGACAGATTTCTTTTGACAAAAAATTGTTGGGTTTCCAAGGCTTGTTATTGAAATAGTTTTATAATTTAGTCATTTGTTATGTAAGTTGAGAATATAGTAATGATGGTTTTTAATTTAGATGCGAATGAATCCTCCTTCGGAGCGCGATACTACCTCCGAGCCTCAATAAAAGAATGTCGGTTGAGAGTTTTAAATTGCAGAAATTTTCTTCTTACGTTTAGGACAATTAATGTCAGTGGCTTTTTGTGCTTCACTGTAGTTGATACACTGGTGTGCAAAAACTTAAGCAACAGGTGGGTTTTTTGCCATAACTTCACAAGAAATGATCTGAGAACCATGACATTAAGAAATGAGGGAGAGTATTATGTACGACGAAAGCATCGGCGCTGAAAAAGGAATACAATGCATACGGTATGGAATCAAACAAAAAACGAGCTTTATTGAACGCATAGTATCGTGATTTATGATTGTCTATCCAAGAGGAAGAACAACAAGCAGATGTTCCTTAATATGGGATATGCCTCCCCTCACTGCAGTGGTTGCTTCGCACAGTATCCGCATACCAGCTGGTCCAACATTTCTTGTGGTAGGAGTGCCCATTCCTCAATCAGCATCTGTTTGAGTTGTTGGGTGTTCTCCGGAGGATGTACGCGTGCTGTAATGTCTCCCTCAAAACACCCCACACATGTTCGAGGGGATTTAAATCTGGGAGTACGCTGGCCAATCCATTCGAGTGATATCTTCACTTTCCAGTAGCTCCTCAACAGCAAGAGTCCGATGTGGCCGTACATTGTCATCCACAAAAGGAAGTCTGGGCCAATGGCATTTCGGAACAGACGCACATGGGGAAGGAGTACCTCCTCACAATAGCGATCCCCGGTTGCAGACCCACTGTCGAAAACGTGGAGCTCAGTTCGCTCGTACAGCAAAATGCCCCCCCCAGACAAGAACTCCAGACCCGCCATAACGATGTCTTTCCTTGAGGTTACTGGGATAAAACCGGGTCCCGACCTCTCTCCAAATCAAAAACGCGTCGAGAATCGCTTCTGGTGCAGAATTGACTCTCATCCGTAAAGAGGACACGACTCCATTGATCAGTTGTCCAGTTTTTTGTGCTCTCTGCACCACTTTAAACGGTGGCGTCGGTGGCCAACTTTCAACGGGAGGCAGCGTTCAGGACGGCGGGCGAATAGGCCCACTTTGTGAAGGCGTCTGGCACACAGTAAACTGCGACACGGTTCCGGTCGCCCCGTTGCTGTACAGAGTTGCCGAGCAATGGCGCTTGCTGACTGCTGTCGGCCTCTTTTCGCCTGCAGGACGATATATCGGTCATCCCACGCAGTTGTCTTCCTCGGGAGGCCACCACCAACCTTTCTAACAGCTGTACCTGTGGTTTGGAACGCTTTCCAAGCGCGCGAAACGAAACTTTTGTTGATTCCGAACTCTGCAGTTACACTGGTGACAGTACGCCCCTCCTCCAGCTTTCCGATCATTCTTCCACGTGTGAAGTCGTCCAGGTGATTTCTTCTAGCCATATTTCCCGAACTGACTCACTGGCACTTGCAGCGAATATGGTGAATTGCGTCTCCATCCTTCCTTTTATTCTACTGTTGAGCTGCGCGCGCCGACATCACGCGTTTTGCGTACGCTCACGTCGCCTCCGAAGTCTCGTTCCTAATATTTGCATACTCATGACGTTTCTACTGTCTTACGTGTTCATTGTACTGATCTCCAGACCTCCTTTTCTGCAATTTCATGGCTATCTGCTAAATTTTTACATTGTTGCTCAAGTTTTGCACACCAGTGTACATTTAGGAATTTGTGCCGAGCGCGAGTCTATAGGATGTTGGCCACTGCAGAATTCGCAGACAATCGAAATTTTACAGTTCACTGTTGGGTGAGTGTATGAATAATAATTATGGCAAGATTGTACCTAATATAGTAACTAAAACTGGTATGGAAAAGTAGTTGCTGCTCGTTTTCCTGCAAATCGCTTAAGTTCTGTGACAGAAAAATGTTTTTTTTTTTTTTTTTCAATTCCGATACAAGTTCTCAAAATGATAGATCTGTAGGAATGTTATGAAGCAGAAATCGAGTGGAGATCTCCTCTAGGTAAAGAGATGTTTTGATTGGAATTCCCATAATTGCTTTTATGTTTGTTAATTCTTGCAATATCAAAGAGAGTAGTAGACAGGATTAGCTTGCCTTGTCGAGTGATACACATGTAGTCAATATATTTCAAAGTAGTTACTTTGATGATAGCTTTTCCTTTAGAACTATGGGGTGAAGAAGAACTATTCGATATCGAACTATTTGGAACCTCAAACACGATGAGAAAGGAACGAACGAATGAATGAAGAATGTTCGTTTGCAATTTGTAATTTTGAAAAGATGCCATGATTAGTTGTGAAAGTATGATCATCGTCGGAGGTATATTCTATAAGCTTAGGGTTTGTATTGCTGTCTGCCATACTAAACTTCAAGCTCACCCACTCAAAGCGTTGGTCCTTCTAGACTTACACGAATTCGCTAACGAAAACTTAGATAAGAAAAAAAAATAGAAAATGAATGCAAATACAGGTGATTTACCTGAAATGAAAATTAAAATAAAATATATACTATCAGAAAACTTTGACACAAATCAGAAAGATAAACCGAAATAAACGCTGCAAAACGAACTCCTTCTGAAATTTTGGTTTAAGGTCTGCTCTCAAGAATTATATGAAAAACAACAGTTAAACTCTAACTGTTATCGTTACAGTGACACGATTTCAAGAATTTCAAAGAGCTTAACCTACTTTTTCAATTCCTTCTATTAGCTCACACTCTCCCTATATATATCTTGTTCAAATTTTCAATCGTTAATAAAATACTTTTTTATTCATCCACTCAAGTTCAAATATATTTTTTTTAACTTGTAGTGGATGACACTTGATGTTAATACAGTTTTTCAAATATTAATTCAGTAATTAAATTTAATTAATTAATTGTAGTGTTTTTTTTTAGATTTAAGTTGCATATATCTACCAATAGATGGCGCCAGATAAACTTTAAAAAAATGAAAATTATTTATAAATGACTTTCTGCAATAAAGTGAAAAAAAAAGTGGGAATTGACTTTAAATTTTTTTTTTTTATATGACTTGTTTTTTTATTGGAATGTTATCTCCGTAGTGAAAAACCATAAATAACATTGGAAGGGTAACCTGTAATACGAAGATCGCCGACGCTGGACAGCCTAAGAAGAAAAGTGAAAAACAATCAATAAAGATAGAGAAGCAACAGAAAGCAAAACATTTTGTAATGTGTTTTACAAATTTTCCAAGTCACCTCCTTCACGCACGATGATACTTAGCATGCGGCAAATAGTGGATAGCACTGAAGCACTTACCATACCAAGAGGAATCTATTGAACTTGACATCTGATGGTATTTATGAAAACAGATGCAGTTTGGGGATTAAATACCTACACACTTTAGATTTCAGCATCCCTACATTGAAATGCTTTATCTGAAGCCTTGTGGGTACAAAAAATAACTCTTTCCCCACGTGAATTTTCTGTCAAACGTTTCTTAACACAACAATTTGATCACAGAATTATCTATCGTCATTCCACGTTTCCGTGGCCGCCAAGTTCCTCGATCTCACTCTAATAGATATTCAGTTGTGAGGATACCTGAATTCTAAAGCATGTGCACAATAGCATTGAAGCAAGCATAGTGTTCAGTGCTATCGTGCATTTACATGCCTCTATGCTATCCACCATCTACAGCATGTAAGTGCCATCGTGTAAAAAGGAAGTCATGTGGAAAATTTGTGAAACACATTAAAACGTTTTACTTTCTGTTGTTTTTCTGTAATTTTTGGTATTTTCACTTTTATTCTTAGTCTGTCCAGCACTGGCGATTTTCGTGCTACAGATACCGTTTCAATGCTCAACGCTATTTATGGTTTTTCACTAAAGAGTCCATCATCATCAGTGGCGCCACTGTGGGCCAAGGCCATCTGCCTGCTAGCAGATTTCGAGACTGATGCTTTCTTTTTACGGGATAAGGCTGTCAGCCCTATGCCCAAAGCTCTACAGTCCTATTTGACCGGGACCTACGGTTTAAGGGGATTCCGAACCACTACAAACATCTATGGCTCCGCCGGGACTCGAACCTGTGGCACTGAGCGCTAGTCACACTATAGAATTCACATTCCAATAAAAAAGTAGGTGTTGTCATTTGAAATTTTCGAAATCGTGTCACTTTAACCGTAACTTATGTTTTCATATAATTCTTGAGAGCATACCTCAAACCAAAATTTCATTCAGTAATAAGTTCATTTTAATTTGAAAATTTTATTCTGAAAACAATGTGTTCTACAAGGACAGAATTTTCCCACTATTATATTCTAAATATTTATTTTTCGTATAAATGTCGTCAGTTTGAAATGCTTTAAAACTCAATAATTTTCCTCAGTACCTATAAATTAATAATGAACTTAGGATCATTTAAAAGGTCTTGCTTTCAATTCCGGGTTGCAGTTGTTTTTACATAAATAATCTTCGACCTGTTTATTGAGTTAATAATGTCGAATGGAAATGAATATATGTTTTAAATATAATAGAAATCAGCTGAAGACAAAGTTCCTTTGTTTAAATTAAATTAAAAAAAAAAAAATAGTGCATGTATATTTTGATGAAATGTTAAAAAATAATGATGCAATGCGATCCTAAAAAAATTACTTTTACATAGTGGTTAGTACAAAGCTGCAATTACCCATGTTTGAATCCTGGCCGAGGCCTGTTTTTTGAAGGAAATCCATACTATGCATTATTTTAGTATTAAAAATTTAAGTTCGTTTTTTAACAAAATAAATTTCGCGTTAATTAGTAAAAATTTAATTTTTATACTTTTATTATCTATTTCCTGCAAATTAAAAATAATCAACTAAAGCACACAAAAACGAAAGTAATGAGTCTTCCACACCCTGAAGAATGAAATGATGCTTTCAGCTACAGCCCCAAAAAAAAAGGTGCCAACAGGCTGACTTGAGCTTCTCTTGCAGCGGTGCCCACGGGTTTAGAGTTGGGGACTTATGACAATGATAGGAAAATATGTCTCTTCATAGAGTTAAATGCAGGCCCCATTAACAATTTAAATCCAGTATTTTTTTTTTTTTTTATATATACTTCATTATTTCAGAACTTTTTAAATTAACCAAGTAACTAATAATTTGGTATATGGGTTTTATAAGTATTTTTTTTATTATTATTAGAACTTTGAAATAATTATATTGTGTTTATGTATACTTTGCTTACACTTAAGATTTGTGATTCTTTAAAGAGCTACCACATAACTCTCGATGACCCTATAAGTTTACCTCCAAGGAAAGCTGCAAAGAAATCAAGTGATCAAAATATGTTTTTTTGGAACTGCTACAGGTATTCAAATATACCAATTTTTCTTCAAAGATTGAGTTTCTAATAGTTTGTAATTAAAAACATTTTATTGAAAATCAAAGTCGCCAATTATCCTCAGAACAGGGATAATTGGCGACTATTATATATTTGAACTTGAACTATTCTTTAAAATAGGAGAGAAAAAAATTCTTCATTGAAAATAATAAATGCAATGGATTTGTACAGATAGTTTTTCACAACTACAAAAGAGCTGCTTTTTTTTTTTTTTTAATTGTCTAACTTATTACTGAACGAATGTAATTTCCTGTCACAATTTAGGCAGAGATATTATTTAATACAAGTTTCAAAAATTTTTAAAACAAAATCTCAAATATATAGTTATAGAAGCTAAGAGTTAAAATAAATACTGAGATCATTTAATGAATTTCAAGAAGTTTTGGATAACAATTTAGTAAAGAATTATTTTAATTATGTCACATTTACAGTCATCATTTATGTAAATCATGATATATTAGTAACCTTTTTAAAATAACAATCTCTGATGAGAAAACTTTACAGAACAATACTTTAGAAATCTTTCTTTTATAGATATATAAGAAAAAAGAACAAAGTAGCCTTGCTCTGGCCATGCCTACTTTCTGACAATAAACAGATATAACACAATTTATCTTTAATCCGTTTCCTCTACCTAACTATTACTGGCTGTATTAATAATGGTTTTAGGGAAACTAAATGCAAAGTAGTTCTGCAGATAAATAAGAAGACTGAAATAATAATTTATCAAAATCAAGACTAATAATAGCATGATTAAAGTAGTAAAGAAAAACTAAGATTAATAGTCAAGATTAATTTTCCTGTAGGTTTTTTATCATAAAAAAGTATGCACATCTAGAACAAGGCTACTTTGTAAACTGCATTGCAATCCATCTGATATCAATTGGTTGATATGACAGGCTTGCATGTGTTTTATCTATTTTTAGGTTCATTATAAAAATTCATCCAATTAATTATTGTAATACTAAGTGCTCTTTGTATTACAGTAATTATTTAGTTACAGAGTATATGCATTAATTTATTGTTAGTTTATGAACAATGTTATAACATCTTTAGTTATTGCAAAATTCCACTTCTCAATTATGAATTTAAATCAGTATATTTTCTTAATTTGTAATGAAAATCCATTATAAAGGTCAGTGTTGATTAAACTTGTGCAGTAAAAGAAAAATCAGTTAAATTTTTAGTTTAAATCTCATGCTTATTTGGTAATAAGCCCATTAATATACTTCAGAATTCTAAACTAACTGAAAAACACAGAAAATAACATGTAATTGTTTATTTGAAACATACAGATGTTGTATACATAAAAATATTAAAAAGTAAAATATATCACAGTAGTACAAAATAACTATATTTATAAGATTCACAAAAAAAAAAAAAAAAACATAAGAAAATACCCAATATATAAACAAGTAAATAAAAAGAAATCAGTGGGTTTTTTTTTTTTAAATGGGCTGCATTTGATACAGTAAACACATTCAACTTCAGAGCAATTGATAATAAATTATCAATACAATTTTAGAACATCATTTTGACAATATTTATAAATCATGTGAAAATTTTCATTTATGTGTGTATTACTCCAACAGATATTAAGTAATTTTTTTAACTTATTCCTAATGCATTGGGAGAAGGAAAAAGGCAAACATAAAAACATTACTTACTTATGTGATATGAGAAAAATAATGATAGAATTTTAAGTATAAATAAATCAATATTATGGTTAATGATCTTTATAAAACGGAATACACAACAAACCATTAATTAAATGTTTAAAATGTTTCTACTGTTATATTTATAATTAATACAGCTTAGATTTGATTTAATCTCTTTCAGGTAGATTATGAAATAAATATTAGCTTTGTTTTGACCAAATGTTATACTTATTACATATATTTTTACATTCAAATATAAAGTATGTTGCATTAAAATGTATAATAATTAATAATTCCATAATCATAATGTTAGGAAATAAAGAAAATGCATATTTCATACTTTATACCAAAATTGGTAGGCTGTTCATATAATAGATTAGATTAGCTATAATTAATTTAATTTTGAATAATCAGACTGTAAAAAGAGGATTTTATAAATAAACTTCCCAATCAAATAATTAATATTAAGACAATCTAACATGGCAATACATTTCATTTATGACAAAAGTTTACAATAAACCATAGTAAATGTTACTGTATCCGCTTATATAATGCTCATTCAAACATAATAAAATATGCAACATACTATAACTTCAACTTTTTTTTTTTGTATAATAAAATAATCTATTTCCTATTAATTTTTAAATTCAAATAGCAATTTATGTCTAAAAATATGCTTTAATCGTCTATTTTATTAAAAATGAACTCTTTTTGTTTTATTTTTTCCCCCTCTCAAAATTACACGATACTTTATTAAATTTGAGTTAATCGCAAAGCATGTTCTGACAAAAATAAAACTTATTTCTATTTTTTTAAATAATATTAACAGATATTAAGATTAAAGTATGATATTATTTATCTCTGTAGAAAATATTTTTAAGAGACCAAAAGCTAATAACATTAAATATTTAGTTATGTGAAAGCAAAAACATATTCAAAACATAGTACAACACTGAAATATGCATGAAAGAAATACATCAAAAGAACTTTAAAAAATTCTTTTTCATAATCAATTAAGGACTTCCTTCTAATAACAAATTTCCAGTTATGTGAGCAATGTAGGCTTGAAAGTATGCAATTCCTTCACCAGTAATGGAGCTAATCAAAATTTTAAAAACCAATTATTACATGAATAATTTTAATTTCTCAAACAATTAGTTAAAATATCAATTTTTTAATAATAACAAATTTGAACAATAACCACTTAGTAGCATTTAACTTAAGTATTTAGTTAGGATTCTATTATTCTTTTATTTGTATATAATAAAGTGTTAAATAAATAGGTTGGAGTTTTGAATACAGATAAATTTTGTTTACTTGATACCAAAGGACTAAAAAAAAATATATTTAATAAAACTACAGATATTTATGTATTAAGAAGATACGCCTTTAAGGACTTGAATAAAAACAAAGAGTTAATATTTTTCCAATGATTTGTTATATGTATATTTGCTAGAGATGAAAATCTTGATCTATTTAATTATTAATTTGACCTTGGCAAAATGTTTTTAATTCTTACCTATAACTTCATTCTAGGCTTTTGCATCCAATAGCACATTGATGCATGTAATGCACATCTCATTTTGTCTACTCTGGTAACAATCCAAACTCCCCAATCCCAACTGTTATAAGACTATTGTTTATTTTCCTCTCACACAAAATTTCATTGATTTTGGTAGCAAAAAATTGTATTTAGGTAACAGTTTCATAAATATTTCCAAATAAACAATTACACATAACAGCCTATAATCTGCAGAATGAAATTCTTAGGTTTTTAATGCATCATCTTCATATTATATGCAGGAAATTATAATTATGAAAAACCATTGTATAAAAAAATTTGATTAAAGCATGAGAGAAATAAACCTTTTTTTTAACAAACTTAAACTGTCAATGATGGAAGGGAGTGATACTTTAATATAAAAAGGCAAAATGTGACATGTATCGTATACTGATTCATAAAATTACATTAAAAAATGGCCTATCATGAAGTAAACACTTCATAAAGGACCCAATTATTAATGATACTAAAAAACTTTTCATCTCTAACAAATGTAAAGATTACAAACTGCCAGAATTTCTTTTTCATTTGTACTGCTTGGAACCGGAAAAAAAAACTTGTGGATTGTAGGCAACAGTGTATTAATCTGTGGATATTTGTTAATTTTATAAAACCACCACCAAAAACAGCAATTTCCAAAAAAAAGAAATGGCAGAATTTTGTATGAGATAAAAATAAATAATAAAAACAAAGAAGCACAACAGTTATGGAAGAACAATGGAAAGCAGTTCAACTTTAACAAAATGTGACATACATCATAAGGTGGCGAGTGATAGTGGATCTGAACAGCTTAGGACGTAGTTATAAATATTAAAACCACTTTGTAGAAGGCTAAACTAATAATTAACTGCGATACCTTTCATCTTTCTAGAAAATATGAAGAATACAAATTGTCAGAAAAAATATCAGGTCTTTTGTTTTCACAATCCATACCTTTTAACCCTTTATCTGGTTTCTATTTTAAATTTATAACACAATTTTTCATATAATTGTGGTAAAAAAATTTATTTCACCCGAAAAACTTCTTAATTTTATGCCATTCATATAAAAACAGAAATTGATTAATATATCCTATGTAACAGAATAAACATGAATCTACCACACATTATTTCTTCGGTCCAAAAATTATACCTGTGGATTACAGGCAAGAAATTATGGTACTTTTGTTTTAGTGATATTGATTGCATTCTAAGATAAAACTTTATATTCATAAGAATATTGTTTATTAATTACTTCTCTTCTGTTTTTATATCATAATTAGTACATGTTTATACTATTTTATTTTGGGCATAAAAATAGGAATTTACTGGTACATGGAATGCTAAAAGAACATAAACGAACTAGCATAAATCATCTGAATTACATATAGCTGTTGATATTTTTTTGTCTAAAATTATGACTTCAAACAATAAACAGGAAATTATACTACAAGAACTGATGAAATACTTTTATTAAT
This sequence comes from Caerostris extrusa, assembly GCA_021605095.1. Lineage (NCBI taxonomy): Eukaryota > Metazoa > Arthropoda > Arachnida > Araneae > Araneidae > Caerostris > Caerostris extrusa. The sequence goes on from BPLR01020951.1 coordinate 101,876, forward strand.
ATAATATGAAACATTTCTAAGTCTAATATGTTAAGTCAATTACTGAAGTGTGCATAAAAAAGTCAAATGGTATTCTAAAATAAACATTATCAGTGCATATTATTTATGATAAGCAAATTAAAATTTTAAAATTAAAAAATGATAGCAATTTCCAAAATTCAGATGTGTATAATAAATACTTTAAGACTAATTACCTGACCATGAAAGGCTGTGAGAAACAGTTGACAGAGGTATACTTGTCTCTAATCTGTTGAAGATATAGCATATTCCTTAGCCTTTGAGACGGTATTGCCTTATCAATTTTAGTCATAACAAGCTGAAATAAATAGAAGCTTATAAGAGTAATGCTTTCTGAATTATCACAAAATATTCATCATATGTTGAAATAAGACATGCTTAAACATAAAATGTCCAAAATAGAATTTCCAGCAAAAATTTAAAAAGAACTAATTTAGCAATAAAGGAAAAAGTAGTAATGTTAATATTAAACAATGTGTAAATTCTTTATTAAAAACATCCATGGAAATTTGAATTATAAATACTAAAGATATAAAAATATTTAAGATCATTTAACCAGAAACATAAAATGTTATTTTTCTGACACATTTTTTTATTGACTTCGAATGTTATTTAAAATAATTTGCACTTAAAAGTAAAATATTTAACAATCAAAATAAATTTTCATATATAATATCACTTTAATAGTAAATCTTTTTAAATTCCATGTATAACTACAAACAATTACCAACAGTACTGCTAACTACATAAATTGATTAATTATAAGTAGAATATAAAATTTGCAAGACATGTCATCAATAAATGTAAAATTCAATTCTATCATTATAGCTTTATGTAAGTCAGTGGGTTTTGGGGAAACAGGGTCAGTGGGGTAAACAAAAACATTGGATTATTTTATTTTAAAATAATGATGTCATTATAACGTGCCAAATACAAAACATGTGCGACCTAAAATCGTAGACCATAATTTAAAAGCTTCTGATTTAACCAATAATAAATATATATATTATAAAGAAGGGAAAAAAGTATTATTTGAAAATTTTAAGATCAATATCTTCTTTGAATAGAATTTTAAAAATATTTCTTAAGTTCATTTTCTGATCTACATATTTTGAATAATTTCAGGCCAACTCAACTTTTAGACTCAAGTAATCCTCTTCAATTTTAATAACAATAAAAATATGAAATAATGATATCATCAACTAATTAATATTCATAAGACTTTTAGAAAATAAAAATATGATTGTAAAAAGGCCATCCAAAACCTTCAGTATTGATAATGACAAGAACATAGAATAATCTGGTTTCTAAATCTCTCTGGATTAAAATTTTAGACTTTTGATTATTATACAACACTATTTCTAATTATTAAAAATAAATCATACCTTAAAAAAGGCATAATTAAACTGAATAGTTTTAAAGTTAAAATTTATTTTCAAATGAATTGTATAAATAATGAATAAATTTTCTATAATTCATTAATTCAGTTGGATTTTTTATATTTTTAAAGTTTTATTATTTGTAATAAAAACCCATAAAAAATACAATCAGTTTAAGCATGTATATTATATAATTAAAAGCAAATAACTTTTTATAATTAGCTTCAGATTTTCAATTAAAATTTTATTATAAAATCTTTGGTTCATATTTTGTCCAACCTGTACAGAAACTCAAAAATAATTACATTTCATTCATCTATACAGTTTTAAATCATTTTTAGCCATAAAATCTGTGGAAAACATAATTTACTAAAATTTTTTATATATAGTTTTAATTATCTTGAAAGAAAAATGCCACACAATAAAACAGTAATTTCCTGCCTGAGGGTGCTTAATATAAAAAAAAAAAAAAAACTTTACAAATATCTTTAAAGCGTACTTTTTTTCCCATGGAAAATTTGGAAAAAAAATTAAATCTTTTAATTATAAAAAAAAAACAGTAAAAGAAGAAAATCGTACTTTTAAGAAAAAAAGCAAAATATGGCATGCATCATATGCCAATATATTTAAAATGGATTAAAAAAGAGAACTTGGAATGAAATCACAGATAAGAGTTAAAAACATTTTACAGGAGAATTAACTGCAACTCAAATTAAGAATTTCAAGCTTAATAGTTAGTAAACATAAAGATTAAAAAATACTAGAATTTTTTAAAAATTCATTCAATTTAAAAACAAATGATTTGAAATTGAAGTTTGCAAATGTTTTTTTTTTTTAATTATTATAATTGAAGTTAAATCTTAAATTCTTTGGTGGAGTTCTTAATATATTTTATTTCAATCATAGGTACAAACACAGAACTTAATTTATCAATGTTATGTGAAGGACAGCCAATGAACAAGTACAATTCATCTGCATAAGATTTTAAAGATCTGCTATTAAACATTTTTGATGATGCTTAAACATCAAATTGCTAAATTTATATGTATTTACATAATTCACAAATATATAAAAATTAATTATATATATAACAATTAAATAAAGACTAATCATAAATTTTAAACTTACACCATATGGAATGTTAAATTCTTCCAACATATCTAAAGCCACTTCATCCCACTTTTGAAAACCAACTTTGCCATCCACCAGTAGGAATGTTATCTTTAAACTTAAAGAAAACAAAATTCCATTCAACAAAAGTAATTTTTAATTTTAAATTTAAAAATTGCAGGGCTGAAAACACTTAATATTTTTGTTATCTTACTAATCATTTATCACTTAGAAAAATTTCTTATCTGTCTTCTTTCCTCTATCTACAATTTATAATACAAATTTAGCATCAAAAGCTCTTTTAAAACTAAAAATGTTTTGTTAGTTTTAGTAAATCCTGTTTTTATACTTGCATTTGTATATTATACATCCTAAAAATAAGTTAACATTTCACATGAATTATACAGTACTATAGATGATTTGGAAGCTTTTCAAGCTGAAAATTATGTCTGTGAGTTACATGGCATTGTAGGTTATATGTGGAAAATTAGGGTAAAACTTTTTAATAACAATCACAATAACATGTTTGTGAAAATTTTATGGAAGGCAAAGAAAAATATTTTGTTTCATATACTTACTTATTCATATATAAATTTTAATCTCACATGAAAAATGGTTATTCAAAAATCAAATTTTACAGTTAATCAGCTGAAAACAGCTTGACTCTAAAATTGTTATAATGAGAGTATATCTTTGGAAATACTAAAATTTTTTTTTCTCCTTCCTCAATCAAGTAAAGTAATTTTATCATTTGTGGCAATAAGGCTGTCACGAAATGCACATTTAAGTTAATAATGTTAGAGAGAGAATTAATTTTTATTAAAAAAATTAGGTATAAGAATGTTTTTGTCATCCACGCATATTATCTTACTTTAGGATAAGATAACAAATTTGTTGGAATAAAAAGTTCAAAATCAAGAAATTCAGTATTACAACATTAAAGTTCAGACATGTGCTTATCTAGTGCAGCACAAACATCATGTTAAAAATAATAAATTTTATTTATTTGAATTATACTAAATTCAATAAAAATATTAATATTGAATTCATTTATTAGTTGAAGTTTATATAAAGGAAGATTTATAAACCCAAAGTTAAGAGTGTATATGAGACAGCAAAACAACATTCACCTAATATTATCTCATGTAAAACAAGATAATAAAGAAACTTATAATATTATTACAAAAGGAAAGGATAGACTTTTATAATATTTTTTTTTATCCATTGTAAGAAAATAGTTAAATAAAAGGTTAGTAAATATTAAAAAATTGTATTTAACATTTTTTAAAAAAGAATAATTAAACGCAGTTTAATAAAACTATGGGAAAAAAAACCATCAAAAATCTATTACAGAAAAATGTAAATGAAATATAGTAATAACCTCTTGCGAGTTTTTAAGTATCCTTCAACAGCTTTAAGGAAGCTCTCAGGATGCCTAAATCCATAGCCAGGCATATCAACAAGACAAAGACTTTTTCCCACTTCCAAAAAATTCACTGTTTGCTCCTGTCCCTAAAATGATAAATCATATGTTGAAATAAAATTAATTTGTATTTTACTGTGTGACAACTTATTTGTTTTTGTACGCTTTTTAAGTGAACTATTTCAACAGTGCTATTTATCATTTTATAAACTTACATGATAGAAATATGATTATCTTAAAATTTAGAATTACATGTAAAAAAACTTATTCTAAATAAAAATATATATTCTTATTAAAAACCAAAATTTAAAAATATATAATTATAAAAATTATTTCATTCTTATTTACTGAAAAAATGTAAGCTTAAATCATAACACAGATAAAAAAAAAAGGTTGAAGTAAAATTAAATAATAAATTTGATTTTTTAAAAATAAATATTAAATCAATTTGACATTTATTTAAAAACAAAAAGACAAAATTTTTAGAATGTCGTTTTTATAATTCAACTATTTCGCCCTAGATTAGAAATTAATAAAATATGCATCTGACAAATTAAGATTAAATCTTTTTACTCTGAGTGAAAAAAAAAAAAATTAAAGCAACTTAAATCTTTATTGTCATATCTTCTTCTAAATTAAAATGTAATTTAACTACTTAAAGAATGTTTTAATACTAGTTGTAACTTTTTAGATCTCTAATATGTATATACATTTTATTTTTTTCAGAAGTAAATTAAAACATTTGCTTTCTCAAATGTATTAAATTTCATATTCTTAATTATGAATGCTATATATTACTTTAATTATAACAATCTAAATATATAAAAAAATTTCAATAATGAGAACAAAGAACTGTTAGGTTCAATATTTGTTATATCTGGCAAATCATGGCAGCTTAAAAGTACTTGCAATAAATCTAAGTAATTTTGTGAAATTATCAGCAAAACATATTTACTTCTATTTAATATATATTTATACAGTGTTTATAAAAATTTTATAATTGTATTCTGAACATTTATTTTCATGAATTTTTAAAGAATAGTCAACAAATAAAAAATATGGGGGAAAATTTAACCATGAAATATACATTATCACATACTTACTGGGAAAAGTATTTATTTTTAAGTATTTTTAAATAATTTAAGAAATGTAATTATCATGACCAAGTAGCTCTTAAAAAGAGTAAAATATGCTTTCAAGAAATATTTAAATCAGTCTGAGAAATTCTAGAAATGAGCATTATTTTCTAGTGAAACCAGCGTCTATATATTTTGCATAAAAGATGCAAATTTGTCTAGAAGAAAACCTGGTACGAAGTTTCAGAAAAAAACCTATTGTAAAACATGGTGTTGATAGCATAGAGGTCAGAGTGCATGGGCAGCAGTTTTGTAGTGAATTATGGACAATCACCCCTCCCCTCCCCCTAATTGATGAAATGAATTATTTAAATATTTTAAAGAAAGTATAGAATATATTGAGATATTAGACAATTAATCTACATATCCTACCAAAAATAACTACATGCCACTTGTATTGTCAAACTTACACTCAATAAAACATTTGTGGAATTTTCCGAAATACATAATTCATAAACACAATATAACTTCAAATGATATGTTGAAGTCAGTAAAGAATGGAAGTAAAATAAACTGAGAATTATTGATTATTAGCAGTGTGCTAAAACGTTTTTCAAAATTTCATTAGATGCACACAGAATTTTCCCACATTGAACAACTTTACCTTTTTTCTGCTATGTTTCTTAAGTGTCAAATATTTTCAAAGTATATAATTATAGTCTAAAGAATTAACAAAATATATTTTTAACATATTTTCCTATGATTATATACTGGCTTTTTATGATAAGCATATTTCTAAAAAATATTTTAATATTTAATATTAATTTGTAAATGAACATCAGATAAAATCTTAAGAAATAAACTGGCACTATAGTAGAGAGATAAGTTATGATTAAATAATCAGCAATTTTTACAAGAAATAAAATTTCTTCAGGTTCTTCACCAACTGTAAACTTGATCCAAAATTAATGAAAAAAATTATAAAAGAGTGATTCTAGAATTATGGGGTGCACCTCATAAATATAAGACAATATAGGAAAAGCAGAAAGCATAGGGAAATATATTACATAAACAAGAAAAATAGAATATAGAAATTTTCTGGTGTACACAAGTTTTAATTATCATTTATCTAAAAATTAATAAAAATCATTTTATTTGGTAATTACAAAAATTGGTAGCATTTTTTTTCAGACAAATGTATACAAAAGGAAATAATCATTAATTATATTAAGATTAACTCAATGATTCATAATTTATAAAAAACAAGGGGTATCCTTTTTACAGATGAAGATTGGCTTTTAATTACTAATTTAAGTCAAAAGAAACATTTTCTATAATAATATATACTTTTTTGGGAGCAGTTTTACTCTTTGAAAACTTAAGTTCAAAAAGCTCTATTGTAAAGGATATTAAGAAGCCATTTTTAATATTATACGTATTGAAAGGATAAGTTAAATAGTATGTTATCTATTGTGTTGAATTTTAATATAAATGTTATATTTTATAAAGGAAGAAATTAAATTCTTATTATTATTATTATTTAATATTAATACATATGTTAGAAAATAACTTTGTAATTAATATGCTGAATATTCAATTCTGAGCAAAAAAAAAAAAAACTTCACAAATTTCCTATTATAAATAAAATTATAAACAGAAATATCAAACTACATGACATCTGTTTTTTACAAGAAAGGAAAATAATGTTTGTTTTTCCTGATAATTTTGAGGAAGCAACATTTTCAGACAGAGAAAGGATTCAGAGCAACAAGTTGGAGAACTATTGCATGGAGACATTGAAAATTGTGATTTATAGGTTCTACTTTATACTCATTTAAATTCATGCATGGCAAACATTAAACTAACTTGCAATACTTTCAACATTTGAGATTATAGCATTAAACAATTTTCAAATTAAAAAAATCAATCATACTATTTTAAAAAAATCATAAAATCAATAAAACAATATGATTAGATTTTTGAAATAGAAACAATCATATTGCTTTTTTACCAACTTTTTGAAGTTCTTAAAACTAACCCTGGAACTCTAATAAATAAAGCTCGCAGCAAAGATGATTTTCCCACATTACTACGACCAATAAAAGTGACCTGCAATTATATTTAATTAATAGCCTTATTACAAGAAAAATAATTAATATCAATAACTTATTTTATGATAGCATAAATTTTATATGAAACCAGAAGACATATAAAATTAATTTCTTTAACATAGTTAAAACATTTATACGCCACATATTATTTTTGAAAAGATATTAAATAATAGATCAACTATAAGTTTTTAAATTTTAATTCTTAAAAATCTGAAAAGATTTTTTTACATTGGTATAAAAAATTCTTCTTTACATGAAAATTTGGAAATTTTGTATTACTTATTTAAGAAATAACTTAATATAGTCCTTAATTCCTTTACTTAATATCCACAAAGCCACTCTATATACCTTCTCAGAATGGGAAAAATGTTATAGTATTATTCATAAATATAATATATATATACATATATATATATACCAGGGTTTTTTTATAAATAAAAATAAAATAAAGTATAGCAAAAATATAATTATAACAATGTTAACAGCTTTATCATTATTGATATTAGTAAAAAGCATTTTATGTATCATAACAAAAAGAGAAAAAAAATTTTCATCCTTAAAACAATTATTCTGTAATAAAGATGACAAAATATATCCAATTAAGATATATTTCTCACACTTTCTGTTAAGAATAAATCATCTTATTTAAGATACTGAGGAAAAAATGATATACTGATATACACTGATATCTTGGAATCCAAATTATATAATTATTTTTAACAGGGATATTCATCCTCAATTATTAACATTAAGGTTGAGAAATCATTAAATTAAAATATGCGTAATTCATTACACATTGATCTTATAAATAAGCATTTGATTAAATCAGTACATAATAACATTATATCAACTGCAACAAAATTATGTAACTTAACATAGGTACAGTCCTTTTAAATGAAAATTACATACCTCTGGTAAATTATGATGAGGAAAAGTTGCAATTTCAGAAACAGAGATCAATGTATTTTATTTCATGCTAATTTCTGGCATAAGCTTTTGGCTACCATCATATCTTTAATTGTGGGTTTTAAACAGAATTTCATCATCTTTAAATAGTGGCACGTCTATAAATTGCTGCAATTCAGTGCATGGGTTTTTTAAATCGGGGATCAATTTTCATTGGCACTTGGATAATTAGATAAAAACCTTTTCAATGCTATATTGAATGTGCAGAAATTATACATGCTCACCTAGAATTAAAATGAGATTATACAAGATTTTTTAAAAATCTTATGCAATGCATAATATAAGCATTTTCAATTGTTTCTAATAAAATATTATATTAGATATATATTAAAAATTAATACATAAATTAAACTATAAAGAAGCATGGTATAACAATCCTAATTCATTATATTGTTCATATAATTATTAAATAAATAGGTATTTTATTATATATTATAAAGAAATCGTAAGTTCATCTAAATAGAAAATATTTTGAAGCAAACCTAGCTCTCTACTAAATTTCTAAATAATGCTCTAAAATATGATCCGGTAATTAAAAAAAAAAAAAAAAGGAGAAAGTTAAAATTATATCCTTTCTGTATAATTTTTAAAAAATTAATAATAATCTTAAGCATATAACTGAAATATATATAAGTGCAATATAAATTTTATTTATATAAATAAAAACAATAAATGTACCAAATATTTACATTTTTTTTTTATTTAAAAAGTACCTAAGAAATAATTTATTGTGCGTTTTCTTTAAATACAATAAATTGCTAATATCGTCTTTTAATCGAACATTTTTAAAAATGCACAGAAAAACTTCATTTATCTGCTTTAAAAATCTAAGAAATATATCACAAATAATTGATATCACAAAAACGAATGATTTGCACGATAGAAATGAAAATTTAGCAACATATCATATATAAAGATTGACACAGAATTTTAAACATTAGTTTAAGGTGACTCTTATTTACTCTGATAAATTAAGTTGAATATCAAAAACCACAATTTGAAAATGGTATTGTTTTTATCACATCTTTTATAAGCCTATTATTTTTTTATTATATGTTTAATGAAATTAAGTTTGTTTCTTAATCGTATTCGATAGAGAACCGTAAACGAAAACGTACACCGATGTGTAAGAACGAATGCAATAGTTTCGTTTGATGCCAGATGATAATTAAAACATATATTATTTTTGTCAGAAATCTTCAAAATTATTATTATTATTATAAATTTATTACAATAGTAAAATATTTCCATAGTATTTAATCGAACAAGAAAATTATTTTAAAATAAATACATCATAAACATTATTTATTACAAAATATATAAAAGATGAAGCTTTAGCAAAATAAATATCCATGAACTGAAAAAATTATTTTATGAAAAAAAAATTATATCGTCTGTACTTACAAATATTTTAAATGTATAACTAAAGCAAAAATAATATTTTTCTTTAATCTAAATAGTTTAATGTATAATAATTATAAAAATCATCAGTTTTTATAGATTCAATAATTATATTCGTTATATAATTATTATAATATAATTTTATAATAATTATTCGTTTCTTAATAAGTAGAATTATTCTAATAATAAGTAATTTTGTAATGACAATATATTAATTTTAAATGATTTGATCAATCAAACAATCGTTTGCTTACTTGAACAGCAATACGTAAC